>VYZQ01067461.1:0-35929 GCA_013400655.1 Mystacornis crossleyi | reverse complement strand
AAAGGACTTTAGATTTTTTTTTCACAGGTTTTCTCTCTATAGCGAGGGGGGTTTATCCTGGAGATAGATGAAGAGAACTTTTTTTTTTTCCTGGAAGTGCGTGTCCTTAAAATTCTACCCCCTGCAGCTAAAAGTGAATCCTCGAACACAGTTGTGGTGAAAGCTGTGATCAAGGAAAGGGGACTCTCACATGTCAACAGAAAACCACCCCAGACGGCGGTTGTGCTGTGACGTGGATGCCATGAGAAGATTGTTCTTGTGGAAAAGTTCCATAGCTGAGCAAAAGAGACTTCTCTCACTCAATGGACTGACACAAGATTGTTATAGAGGGGCAAACTGACTGAATTGATTTTAAGTTTCTGTCTTTATATTATAGGTGGATGGAGGAGGTGCTGGAGAAAAAGGGTGTTTATTTGCTTTAATTACTTCTTATTCCATTTTACTTGTACTTGTAGTAATAAACTTCATTATATTCTTTAAAGTTTGGTGCCTGCTTTGTATTCCTCCCTGTTCTTATCTCACAGAAAGGGGAAAATGCGAACTAAACCACTACGCAGATGTTTCTGGTTCTTAGGCTGTTAGGTAGCATCTGAGCACATCCTGGAGAGGAGGTATTTAGATGTTTGTTCTGACTGTGGGTTATAGGAGGAAGTGGTGATGTTAGGAGATTTATATACTTGTGCAAGGTGAGTAGGCTTTTATGGAAGAAAGAAAATGTGCTTCCTGAATGAAACTTGTTTTCTCTGCTGAATTTGAATAACTTGTTTGCAGATGTGGAGGTGGGAGAGATGGTTGGCTTGTTTGCTTGCTTTTTTTTCAATAGTGCAGGTAGGTTACTCATCTCTGTGAAAAAAACAACTTATATTTCCTAAAAACAGGAACACTGCAGAGGTAAAGGGAGGTCTTCAGAAATGGAAGAGGCAGCACCTTAAATTCTCTGTAACTTGCACAAAAATGCTGGGTGGCTGATGGTATTGAGGTATTTTTAAGTTCTCTGGTAAGGAATTGTTCAGAGTTTTGCTGTTGCAAATGAAGTGGTATCTGACCTGAAGCTAAAGGAATCTTGGGGGTTGTTTTTTCATAATTAAGTATTCTTCTGAACTGAAATTGTTTAAGTAGTCTGAATTGCAGCTTGTGGTGCTCAAACTGTTTTTCTTTATTGGAAGGTTGAAGGAAAGCGTGGTGAAGGTGAATTGTGTAACTTAGCTGGAATCCTGGCTGAGTAAGGATAAGAGTGTTAATATGTGTGTTATTAGCACTTGGATGGTTGAATATGAATAAGAACCCAAACCTATAAATCAGGCCCTGTCAGCATTTACAATACTATTTGTTCTCCTGAGAGGAGGCAGATGGAGTGGTGATAGCTTTGTTCTCAGGGAAAGCTGATGTGGAGCTTTTTGTGGGGGTCATGACAATCTTTACAACATTTGGAAAATTATCCAATACCATTCATTTTTTTCCTCATTTTGGGGCATGATCCTGGCTCATCCAGATCTAAGAGTCATACAATAATTTAGGTTGGAAAAGACTGCAAAGATCTCTCTGTTCTTTAGGCAGAACAATGGGAACCTAGGGAACTATGAAATATTTTGCAGTATCTAGGCTATTTTTGAGTAAGTTTACGTGATAAAGAAATAGCTCTATGTTTAAAAAATCTTTTAAAATGATCAAAGTATATGACAGGACACAAGTGGCGATGAGAAAAATAAGCTTGTAAATACAAAATATTGAAGAAGTCCACATTTGCTTATCAGAAGAGGAGGTTCAGCTTTTAGCAACACTGATTTGAAGCTTCTAGACAAACCAACAAAAGAAGGTAATTAGGATTAGGTAGTGTTCACCGGAGACTGAAGTAGCTAAACTGCTACTCGGAGTCCTCTTGTCTTGTGTGAGCATGAGAAGGCTGAAAACTGTCTAATATATAATGGATGCCTTTTCCAAAAAGGTACTGGTAAGTTTGGGAAAAACGCTGATCAGTTCAGACTTGGAAAAATGATAGGCGAGTAATAAATGAGGTAGTAGTGGAAGCCTGAATGAGTATACTATGGAAGAGTTGGGTTAGCTTTTGGAGGGATGTCATGTCTTAGAAGCTGCCTCATGGTCCTTGAAAGGATCAGTTAATGTGGACAAAGTTTGAGATTGACCACATGGCTTTGTAAAAGGGATCAGTAATTGTCAAAGGAGTGAGCACTTACGGGATCAGAGGAAAGGGCTTACTGAGGATAAATAGCACATTGAAAGCTAGGAAAGACAGTGTAGGAGAAGGTGCTCAGTTTTAACAGAGAAAAGAGTTCTGCAATGGAGCCCTGGACAGGTTTTAACATAAAGCTGCAAACGCTGGCTCAGAGGTTCCTGAAGTGCACATTGTTGGACCGGTGCTCTGGAAAAAAGCATCGCTGCGTTTCTGTGATTCATCGAATCTCCTGGGGGTGTGCATTGCTTTCCACTGATGCTGGGGATCCTGCAGTGACTAGCTAAGCCCTAGCCAACCAATCTGTAGATGGCTAAGTTAGGTAGAATGAATCCCACCCCAGATTAATGAGTTTATTTCAAGCTAAGAAACACTGCATGGGATTTTCCTGAGTTGTTTGGAAATTCTGCTTCTAGCCGTTATTACTTGCACACCTTTTTGGTGCAATAAAGGTATTTTAGGGAATGCAAAAAATGGATCATCATATAGTTTTGCACCATTTCTAGTCACATTCAGGAAACGCAAACCATGTATAAGGAGTGGAGAATCCTATCATGTTATCGCTCTCATACTTGAGGAGCTTTTGAGCATTCCTGGGATCCTTCAGCAGTAAAGCCAGGTACAGTAGTGTTCCGCTCTGTGTTGCCCCCAGTCACATCTATCTCTGCGAGGCACCTGCAAATCCTGTTTCCTTTGAGTTTCCCAATTGTTCATCTTCCTGGGATCCACTGGCACAAGGGGAAATGAACGTGTCTTTCATGGGACAGTGGCAGATCATGCACAACCTCAAGACCTAAGCCATTAAAAAAACCAAAGTAATAGAAAAGAATACCATGTTGACATGCTTCTCTTCCTTTCAAGTGTCCTATGGATCTGAGGAAGATAAGTGTTTTTTTCCAAAAGACACAGGCTATTCATTAGTATGGCATGATTGTTTTGTTTGTTTGTTTTGTTTTTTCCTATTTACCTTCTAAGTAAACACAATTGAGTATGGCCATGAATGAATAGCTCTTTCTGGAACAAAGAAAAATAACTAACTATTTCTTTCAATAGTTATTCAGTGAGAAATGAATCCAGAGCACACTTTATTATACTGGAACTTAAGGGCAAAGCATAGACATTCATTTTAAAGCAAATATAATTTCTTTTGTAAAAATATAATGAGATGTAGTAAACAAACCACAAATAAATTAGGCAAACCTAAGGAAGGCAAGACGCTTGCAGTGGAAGCTGTTTCCATGCATTGCTATTGTTTTTTCCTCACGGAGTGTATTTGCAAATACAGTTGTTCTGAACTGTACAACAGCTCTGCAGTATTTCCTATTAAAATGAGCCAACTGAATTTTCCAGCCCATGTTTATGGCTCTGTAGCAAGAGCTGAAGCGATGCTTCCTGTGGCCAGATGGTGAGGAGGCTGTGTGAGCCCCAGCTCCTGAGCTCAGCTGGAGCTCCTGGTTATGGCTCCACACAGGCAGAACTGTCTCCTCACCCCGAGAGACCTGGCAGCGCCTCCTGGGAGGTGATGCCTCATTAGTTCTGCTGATGCTTGGGAAGAGTGTGAGCATGATCACAGTGCTTTCAGGCACTGGAACACCTTCCTTAAGGCCACTAATTAGGTCACTTGGCCAATGCAAACTTCTGCATGGGACTTTTTCGTACTCAATGTCATGGGTTGACGTCCCTTCCTGCTCGTCAGGTTTTTCTTCCTTTTGTACACAACATGTTGTTCCATTTCTCTTCATTACCCACCATGGGTAATGGGCATTGGTGCCTGCTTTGTATTCCTCCCTGTTCTTATCTCACAGAAAGGGGAAAATGCGAATCAAACCACTACACTCATGCTGTCTTTACCAAGTAGAGGAACTAATGAAGAAATAATATTTAATAATTGGTTATCTCCACATGATTCATGGCATTCATTTCTCTCTCTTTTTTTTTTTTTCCTTTCCCTCCCCCTCCAACCTCTCTAACTTATCAGGATTTATTAAATCTTTCCAGGTTTCTGAGGAGGATTTTATTCTCAATGATGCAAAAGAATTTTAATGTGGCACTTACTAATGGAAAAGCTCTTCTTAATTACAGTTGGAAACTTCCGTCCCTGAGTGAGAACTTAGTACTTGGTAGCTTTAAAGCTTTCCATGTGAGAGAGCTCCTCCTCCCCTCCAAGCTCCCACTCTGTTTCCAATAATGTGTGCAGGGCTCTCCAAAAATGTTGCAGTGATCTCATCCAGTAAAATAACCCTGGTCAGTACTAGCCCAAATGCTCCGTTAGGCTGGAACTGGTTACAGGGGCATCAGGCTGCCACCACCACCCTCTCCCCCGCCTCAGGAAAGATGCCCTGAGGCCGGGGCACACTGCTGTCTTGGAGGCAGTCTGTGGTCTGTCTGTGGGCAGAGCTGGTGGCTGACAGGGGTGGCAGGCAGCTGCTTGGTGGCCTGGTTTCATGAGACCAAGAGGTCTGTCACAGCTGCAGTAGCTCACCCCCAGCAGCAAGAGGGTTTATCCCCTACCACCCATCGGACAGGCCATGCTCTAGTGAAACACTGGGAGAAGCAGACAATTAGTCAGGAATTTCCTAAGTAACAATGTGTACTTAGAAGGGGGATTACCAGCTGGATTTTTTCCATCAGAGATAAAGGAATCTTTCCCTTGTCTTAGATATATGGCCTACTGTGTCCAGGAATGTCTTTTCACATGGTCTTTATATAAGTCAGTCTCTGGCCCTGAATGCTGTGTTATTGAACTCTAGGGTATAAGATACGGTCTCCAGTACTACATTAAAAAAAAAGCAAAGGTTTTCAGCTGAGTAGTCAAATGATGTTGAGGGAGTTTGAGTTCAAGCATAGTGATCTGACTGTTAAAAAATTAAATAAAAATCCGAAAAAATACTTAATTGTGCAAAGATTGTGCTATGATTGCTAAAGTACAAAAAATATTCAGAAGAACCTGTTGGATGGGCAATATTTTAGGCAGCTGCATTAACATCGTGATAGTTTCGGGAATTCACTTTTGGGGGTTTTTTGCAATTAAGTGCCTGTGCATGAGCTTACCAAACTGAGGTCATTTGGATGCATACATGGTTTGGAAGGTAGAGCTGGAGATAAAATCAGTTGGATTAAAACACAAGAGGAGAAAGACATCATTGGGTTGTTGTGATATTAACTTGCAAGGGAACATTTCTGCTGTAAACTCACATGTGTAGGCTCAGACTGGAGCACCAGCTGTGTTTGTCTCTGGAGAGATCTAGCTAACAATGCATGTCAGAAAAAATTATAGCATAATTTATTCATACCTCTCAGAATAGAAGAAATAAGGCTGAAATCCATGTGCCTGAAACAAAAGGTTTTGTACTAGTTCCAATCCTGTCCAAGGAAGGTCTATAAGAGTGATAAAATGCCATGGCAAAGAAAAAAACAAATTAAAGCATAGTTCTAATCGAACTCTGAAATAAGTGTTAAATTCAAGGAAGAACAGACTTATCAATTAAAGCGTGAGTAGCAAGTCCTGCAGCACAAACTTTTTTCCTGGCTCTGAGCATTAGGGTGTGGGGTGAGTTTGGGACTGACTTGATCAGGCTAGGAGAAAGATGGCTAAAAATCAAGTTCCATTTAAGTCATTTTAAGTCAATGTTTAGTTGTGTTTTCTGTCAAGGTTATTCTTCAGTCTTTCAGGAGAGGAGATCAGCCAAAAGAGAACAAGGAGTCTCACAGTCCATGTCATATCTTGCAAGAGCTATTCTTTGGCAGGACTCTGTTCTGGCAGTAAAGCGGGAGATGGACAGTACTTCTTCAAGCTGATACAACATTGGGAGAGTTTTTTCTCAAAGAGATGTTGCAAAATGGTGTAAAGAAGCAAGCCAGAGTATCAGGCTGGATGATATTGGGGCATTTCTTAGGCTGGTATTTCTGTAAGAAACCAGAATAAAGCACTTGTGTTGGTGATCGTTCTGCAGTTAAAAAAAGAAGAGGTCAAGTTACTGGAAATACGAAAAATACCATAAGTGATAGTTTCCTGGCTAGTCTTGGTTTGCCTCAGAAATGCTTTGGTGATGCTTTGCTTCCAAAAAACATTAGTATAACAAAACACATTCTGTTTCCAGAACTTCTGATGGTGACTCTCCCCTCAAATCTAACTCTTTGTTGTCTGGTTTGGTGAAGTGGTTACGGCACTCTGCCAGCACTTCTCCTTTGTCACCAAGGCTGTATCGACAGCAATTACTAGCTGAGCTGGCAAGATAGAGATGGCATTTCTTGCTCATAGAGTCTGGGGTTTTTTCTTGGATTTCATGGTTGTGGGTGGAAAAATGACGACTATTTGGTACTCCTGTTGCCTGTGGTGAATGAAACCAAGATATAAAGAACAATGTAAGAATGCAAAAATCAGTAGATGTGAGTACTTTGAAAAATCCCAAATAAATGCAAGCCTAACTTTAATCTTTAATGGTTTGCCTTAGGATGTATTTTCGTGTTCATACACATCTCTCCCTAGCATATCATTTCACCTGGAGAATGGAATTCAAAATGTACTGAAACACTTTCCTCTTTTTTCTTTTTTTTTTTTTTTCTGAGGCCAACAGGTGGTTGATTTAGAATGGGATAAGTATTCTGTGTACTTCCAAACTTTCTCTTATGTTTGAGATATCATGTTATCTAAGTTTTTTTTCCAAAGAGATGCTTAAAAGTAAAAAGCAAATGAGATGGGAGAGCAAAAAGCCACCTCTTGGTGAAGTTAGAATTGCTCTGAACAATGTGGATCCAAGAGCAAATGTTCAAATGCATCTTGTTTATACAGGCAGTACGTACCAAAGCTGTCTGCAGGACAGAAGTGTTCAGTCCTCGTAGGGAGTGTCCTAAATACAAATTAGGGTTACTGTGTCACTGCTGGTCCCTCATTCTGGTATCTGTAACCTCTGCAGAGTGCTGCTCTCTGCTCTTACCATTTTGCATCTAAAGAGTAGGAAGAAAGGAAGCAGGAATATAACACCACTGCAGATAGGAAACAGAGAAGTAGATCAAGCCCTTTGGCTGGGAATATTCAGGAAATTTGCTGGCAAATCAGGAAACTGTTTTGGCACATGCTAATCTTCATCCTCAACCTGAGAAGAACATCCCTGTCTTTCAAGAACATTATTTAATTATGTCTGTTTAGGAAACTAAATTTAATCCTCCTTGTCTGAAAAGACATCCTGGCTTATCTGGAAATTTAAAATGTGATTAATTTTTAAAAATAGCTACAAGTCAGTGTTTAATCATATAGTATTATCTACTGGAAAAGGCATTGGATGTGCTAGTTACAAATGTACAAAATGTCAAGGAGTTACACTACACTGTGCCCATTGAGTGTTTCTGCTAGGGAACACAGGCTCAAGGGAAACACAAACATGAATATGAATTCATCTCTCAGTTTGGGGCTCTGGAATGTTTCTGTTCTAACAGTGTTCTAATAAAACCAAAACATTGACTTTTTCCCAGCAAAGTTATAAATAGAAAGTAGGCACCCTCCTTCTTATACAGAAAGATAAACTGCAAAAGGAGATTGTTCACAAAATGAAAAAACATCCAGTTTAAAATGCTGACGTTTTACTTGTGTCTCAGAGCTGCTGCACTTCTGCAACAAGCAGCTGCTATTTCCCCTTCATTTTCCCGTGTAATTGATTTATTCTCATGACTGAGAATGACATGACACAGCACAAACAAGACAAATAGTCTTTCTGCCCAGTGGCCCCTCTGTGGCTCTGACAGGTGAGCTGATGGTGATTCTTAACTGCAGATGGCCTCAAGCAGCTTTGGGACTGTGCAAACCATGCAACCAGAAACCATTAGCAACAGGTCAAAATGTATTTCTGCTGCTGTTTTAGAATCACAGAACTATTTAGGCTGGAAAAGTCCTCTAAGTAATTAAGTCACACCATTAACCCAGAACTTCCAAGTCTACCACTAAACCATGTCCATAAATGCCGCATCTACACACCTTTTAAATGTCTCCAGGGATGGTGACCACTTCCCTAAACAGCCTGGTCCAGTGCTTGAAAAACCTTCTTGGGAAAGAATTTTTCTTGATTTCCAAACTAAACTTCTTCTGGTTCAATCCACTTCATGTTTATTTGGGTCTGAAACTTGCTCTGCAGATGACATAAAGCTGGGAGGAGTGGCTGATACACCACAGTGTTGTGCTGCCATTCAGAGGGTCTTGACAAGCTGGAGAAACGATGACCAGGAACCACACAATGTTCACCAAAGGGAGTAAGTATGAAGGCCTCCACCTGGGAAGTAGTAAATCCAAGCACTAGGATATTCTGCAGTCTGACCAGAGGGGAAGCAGTTTTGCAGAAAAAAAGCTGGGGCTCCTGGTGGGCACAAAGTTGATGTGAGCCAGAAGTGTGTCCTTGTGGCACAGGTGCCCAGCAGCCTCTTGGGTTGCACCAGCAAAAGCTTTGCCAGCAGGTTGAGGGAGGTGATCGCTCTGCTCAGTCCTGGTGAGGCCAGGGGCTCCGTGTCCACTTCTGGGCTTCCCAGTATGAGATATGGAGGTAGGTAGTAGCAGGAGGCCAGCAAATAACCACATGATGAAAGGACTGCAGCATTAAAACCAGAAAGTGAGAGAGATGTAGATGTGACCTGACAGGGGCAGAGACGGGAGAAAAGATTGAGGCAGACTGTTCAGTGGTGTCCAGTGAAGGGAGGAAAAGCAATGTGCTCAAGTTGGACTACAGGAAGAATACTTGGAGACTTCGCTGTGAAGATGGCTGAATGCTGAAAGACATTGCCTAGACAAGCTGTGGAGTTGACATCCTTGGGAGACATTAAAAACCTGACTAGATGTAGTCCTATGTGTCATTGTAGCTGGCCAGCCTCTGAAGGGGGAAACTGGGTTAAGTGATCCTTAGAGGTCACTTCCAACCTCAGCAGAACTCTGATTCTGTGACTTGTAACCTCATCTTTAGAATATACTAATTCCTATTTTTAATTATATTTGATGTTTATAGGATGTATGACTAAGGGAGTACTGAGGAGCATCAGCCATGGCTGTGGCTCCCAGGGAGCTGTTTATACAGGTAGAAAAGACTTAGGACCATGAAAGAGAAGGGCAAAGAAACAAAGGGATTTGCTGAAGGTAAGCTACAAGCCTTATCTTCCTCACTCCTTGCACAGTACTCTATTCACCAGTAGGATTTTTCCCTCCTCCCGCGCAAAAACACTCTGGATTTTATTTCTAAGTCTGCATGGGTAAAGAATGAGATTTGAATGCACAGATCTCACTTATAAATATACTAATATAGATTATATTTCTGAAATAAGTTTGACCCCTATTCAGCAGTTGGGGGAAACAGAGGTACATTCATTCTGTGAGAACCTCTTCAAAGTTCTATTCACAGCCACTTGTGGGAAGTGCTACATCACCGGGTATGTGTGAGAGAAAAAGCACTTTAATTGAATGCATGAGTATCTAACAGACTGCCAGATTGTGACTGGCCTCTGCGCAGGCCCAAAGCTGCACATGTTCTGCTGGGAGCAAGAAACTGCTGTAGAGACATGCCATCCTCTTACTCTATGAGCTGCCCAGTAGACCAGGCACTGCAGAATGCAGACAAACCCTTGCTCTGTCAAGGTGGCCATGGGAACTGAAAAAAAGCTTCTTGCAATACAGATCATTCATTTGGCTAAAGGACCTCCTAAATATGGCTTCTATCTGTGTACAGAGCCATGAGCTGTAGGTACTCTGAACAGAGCTGAATGCTTTCAGGTTTGTGTAGGAAATGCTGGGCATTAAATCTGGGGCACAAAACTACTGTGAAGGAGAAGGAACGGTTCCACAGTTTTATGCAAAGTCCTTTTGACTTAGTCTCTATAGGTATCAGCAAACCCTCTGTCTCTGTTCAAATTTTGTTCAAGCTGTATAAGTCTGCTGAAGAGCAAAATTTGGCTTTAGTTTCCCTACAGTGCTGTGGGATGTTACTCTCTCTGTAGCTTGTGCCCACAACTCCTGCTCCATGGATGCAGAAGTCACAAGTGATGTTATTTTTAAATGTGGACTCCAGTTTCGCTCTGCCTTTGCTTGCTTGTTGTATAATATGTTTCATTTTCTGTCCTTCCATTATTAAAAGCTAATCTACTTATGATTTCCTTGAAAAATACCCTGATGGATACTGACTAATAATACAAAGCATCCTTAAAGAAGGTGAAGAGGATGGGCAAAAGCAGCAGGGTATTCAGGGATACACTTAACACTGTTCATTAAAAATATGTGAATCTGCTTCGGGAGATTTGATAAACACTGATTTTGCTTGTAGAGAGCAAAAGATAAAAAGCAGCACCCCTCCTCTTTTTCTGCAAAATGAAAGGAACTGATGTAATTGTTCTAAATTCAGTACAATGAAGTGCTATCGGAGCAGTGCCAGCAGTGTATTTCCTGCCAGTGTCTGCTCCTCCAATCAGTTTAATTATGAGCAATTGTTTGGGTTGTGCTGTGAAGAAGTATTAGAGAATGGAAAAAAAGAACCTACTTTAGGTTGCTATTTTGCAACTGATTCATGGTTTGGCAGAAACCATTAACTAGATTTTATGCTTTACAACACTGTAATAGTATCAGCGTGGATCAACCTTGCCATATAAGCACATACAGAACAAATCCACCGTTTATTTTGACAAGGTTCTAGTTGAAACATTTGAAAAATGCTGAAATAACATCAGCTATTGGCTAGAATTTTTGGTTAATCATGTGCCTACTCTTATCCAAGGGATCTAAGCAGGCTATGAAAAACTGGCTATTGTTAATGTCTCCTATGTTTATCTGCCATGTCAAATTTTTATAATAATTTTTCTTGTGCTTGACACATTTCTCATGTCTTTATGCTACATGCAGAGGCATTTTGTAATCCTAAGTCAGTTCTTTTGGAGAGGCAGACTGGGGAAAGATGGTTCTTCTCCCAGCTTGCAGGATTGCTCTCCTTCTGACTATTTTTCTTGGGATGCTGAAGGATTAATTAAGCTAACAGGATTGCTCTGGAAGCGAATCCTGATTAACGTGTACTTCAGCTTCCGTGGAATGGTTTCAATGCAGACTGGAGAGGGTGTTTACTGGGGCAGTGCCTCTGTGCTGAATAGTCTTCGTGCAGAGATCTTGCAGGACAAAACCCAAAATGCCATTAGTGCTGCTCGGCAGCCTGGTCAGCTGCCAGGACGGGAGCCAGCCGGGCACGGCACTCAGCTGTGGAGGGGAGGAGGTTCTCACGTTGCTGAGCCTGATGTAGCCACCCTTGGTGTCATTCCTCTGCAAGCAGAGGATTTTAGATTTCAGATGTTGTCAGATGGTCCTGATCAGCAAACTAGGAAAAAAAACCCTTGGAATACAGAAAAGAAAGAATTGCACTTGTGGCAAGTGTTAGTTTCAGGGGTTCATGCCTAGATATGATATGACATGCTGCAAGAGCATGCTCCCTCCAGGAATGTCATCTAAACTAGCCCAATCCGGATCCTGTTCCAACAGACGACAAAAGATGCTCTTGTTTTCAAATTTGCTAATGGAAAATGTCGATTCCCTGCCCCTCCCCCCCTTCCCCCCCTCGTGTGAGCTGTGTACATGCTTTTGTTTTCTGATACCAGAACAAATCTTGGATAACTAACACATCTCTCCTTGTACTGAGTGATATGGAATTAAAGCAAATAAATTGTGTAAATGCTGCAGGTGGCATTTTGCATCTCTGCCAGGTTCTGCAGTCTTTATATTAAGCATGTTTCTTAGATGTAGCTTAAGCCTGAAAAGTTCAAGGGGTACAAGGGTCCAGCTGTTTGTAAAAATGTGGGGATCCAGCTGCAAACCATCTGCGACTTGGGCTGCTCCAATTTTGCTGTTAAAATATGAGCAATGGCAATTTCTAACAAGAGAGTTCTGAATTTCAACAAAGTTCAGAAATAATAGTGAGAAGAAGAGAAGTCCTGTGTTTGGATCCTATGTTTAGTACTTTCTCATATATCTGCTTAGCCTGAAAATCATTTGAGAGGTCATATTTTGCCTGATGGGGTGCTGCACCTCAGTTACCTAAGCATGTCTTGAAAAACCATTTTCCATCGAGAAGCAGTGGTCTCTGTAAATAGGAATCCTTCCCATGTTGCAGAAGGAACAGTAATCTTGGTTGTTCCAGGAAACAGAGACAGGGCAAATGAAACTGCTGTTTAGAAAAGCAGGATCAAGAGCATAATTGGAGATAAGGAGATAAAACCATGTGATGCACTGTAGATGTTATCAGGGAAGAAGAGATTAAAATCACTCTATTCTAGGTCAACTGAATAGAATAAAAACATGAAATATTATTTTATTCTAGCCACAGACATACTAATAAATAAGGGCAGAGGTGGGTCTCATAAAGGAATTTCCATTACCACTGATGTTTTTAAGCAGTGTATTTTATCTAAAAATAAAAGTCGTTATGTTGCCAGATTTATAATTTTTATTTTTTCCAGCTATATTCTTAGAGTTACCCAGAACAATGTTGCTGATTTGAGAGCATGGCTATGACCTGCTCTGCTGCTGCTTTCTGCTGAACCGTCCGGAACAGTCAAAATGAGATGAGTGCTTACTTGGTCCTTTTACCAGTCTAGTTACCCTGCTTAACATTACTTGCTGATTGGAAGCTTTTTGTGTCAGGGAAGTTGTGTTACCCTGACATCCTCTGGCTGTTCAGCGTTGAACCCCATCTTTCCTTGTACTGTCTCATCACCAAGTTTTCACTTGTGCTAAGCTGCCTCTTCTTCTAAACGATTTATGACTACATTGAAAGGCACAGTTCCCTAACATAACCTTCATATGAATGTTGGTATTTGTTTTATTTCTACATTTTCTCCTCCCACCCTCAAAAATATTATTTTATAAAGGATCTCCGCTTTTCCTTAACACCAGCCTTCGTTTACTGTGGGTCTTTGGGAGGGACCCTGTTCCACCTTTTTGTTGGAAATCCAAGAAAACTGCTTCAGGTATATTGCCCTTGCAGTGACTCTGGTAGTGTGCTGAGACATAATTCCCTTGTTTTCTGGGAACACTCCTCCTCAGGCTATCACATTGGTCTGTCTGCTGCTTGCATTTTTTGCTGCAGTTTCTACTGATTCCTCAAGTCCAAAGGTGAAATTTGTTGGTTAGCAAGGTAGCTATTCAAATTACAGAGAACTCTTGAAAGGAAAAAAAAAATAAAGAAAAAAATTAACAGTGAATTTGCCTCTTCATGTTTTTCTGTTACTGTCACTATTTAATAGCAATGGCTGGAATTGGGTATTAATACCAAGGAACATTTTGGTCTCCATATAGCATTTCCCAGTAAAGATTTATATGATTTTTGTACACAGCTAAGTATATAGATGAACTGTGGCATGGCAGGACTCATGCAGTGCCTGAGCACTGGTACCCAGTCCCGTCTGTAGCATTAAGCCGGTGATTCAGGCCAAAATCACACCAGAACTCTTTCCAATTCTTGCCTTCATATGCAACTCCCAGGCACAGCTTGGGAGGTGGGACCAGTCTTCATCTTGTGTTAACAGCTGTTTTGGAGGCAGTGCCTCCCTCCACCCCACCTGCCTTTTTGAAGGGTGGATTTAGTGGTAGGGATGTGAGTTTCTCTGTGGCATCTGGCCTGAGTGCTGTAGAATGGTCCCAGCTCTGGTCAGTGCACAGCTGTAGCCATGGTGCTCATTGTGCTGTCATGGGGACGCTGCTGGATACCAGCCTGCAGCTGCCCTCGGGTGAGGGGTTTTATTNATTATCTTGTGATGTTTTTAAGAGCCTTTATTTCATTATAAGGTTCCTCAGTTTCAGTGGGTTTTCAGTATTTAAAGTAGACAAAAGTCTTTGGAAAGGTGCTGATACTTTCTCCTCCTCTTCTCCCACGTCTATTTCCTTGCAGAGCCCTCACCAGAGTAACCCAGCAAGTGAGCTCCTACTCCTACAAGGGGTCTGTAGTACATACAGGAGAAAGCAGCAGCCACCTTCACGAGTCTCCACAGGCTGGTCCTTTCCACCCAGCCTATTTTTGTTGTTAGTGAGCTTTAAACTCCAGGGAGATACCGCAGCAGAGCAGCACTGTGGCTCTGGCTGTGCCTGGCCAGCTTGACCAGACCAAAACGAAGATTAATTGACTTGATCTGACAGCATTAACTTGCCACTGAGACCCAAACTAATATCTCAGCCTGTTGGCCTTACAGTATGTAATCAAAAGCTTGTCTGTTTTCATATTCTGTCTCTGACACTGGCCAAGAGCAGATGCTTTGGCTAATGATATTTATATCCAGACCATCTTGCTGAAGTCACCCTCAATACTGCTAAAATGACTATCCTACTGTATGGTGTATATAGGACTCTAAATAAGATTGATGTTAAAAACCCACTACATAGTATTACACAATAGACAATGTACGAAACTCTCTGGGTACTGCTATAATCAAATTATTTCAAGCTCACATTTATTGTAAATTGTCTATTTTAATTTTTTTTCACCCTCAAGAAGAGTTTGCATTGTGGCCTTAGAATCCTTTTCATGGGTCTCTCAATTCATCTCTCTTTTCACGCTGTTGGCTAGATTATAAACCCTGCAAGTAGAACTGACTTTGCACCCTTGTGCATACTTTTAGTGTTTTAAAATCCCCTAGTTTTAGGATAATTGTCTTGTTGGTCAGGCTACTTTACTCTGCAAATCTATTCATAAAGACAAAAAATTTTGAGGTCTCTCAAATGTTCTTATCAGAAAATCATAATGTATTATTACCTAAACAGTAAAACCCCATTTCATTCTTTTTCTAATTATAGATCAATTTTCCACAAGCTAAGCAATAAAAATACTTGGCTGAAGGAAACTTATGGTTTTGGAGTTGGGGGTTATTGGCTTTAGATTCAAAATGAACTTCTACCCTTTCGTCAGTTTTTTCGTGCTTTGCCTCATAAGAATTCTCCTTTGTTTGCAACCTGCTCTGTAGCTGAATATGTGAAAAATGTGAAGATGGAGACTTTTATGGACTTGCTAACACTATGATTAGTACTGTTCTTCACAAGTGTAGATTTAATTCCTTTACTTCTTCTTTACTTTTATCTATTTTTTTAAGTCGGTACCTTCTCTCTGTATCAACTTTCCGTGTTCTGGTGTGGCCACTGTCCAAGTGGAAAAAGCATTAAAAAAATAAATTCCTATACCTTTCAGGTGTTAGTCTTCTAAGTAGTATCCAGTCAAAAATGGTTGTGGTTATCTTCTGTTATTTGTGTTGTTTCTATTCAAATATGCTAAAGGGAGTCCTATTCTGCTGCATATGCTGTAGTTGTTCCATTTGCTGGAAATGCAGTTTCCAGCAAAGTGTTGGTTTGTCTAACTGGATGTCACAGCTGGAAGGCAATCCAGCCTTCCTGTCAGAAGCATCTTCTACACACAGATTCACAGGCCGTGCACATAGGCCTGAGAAATTTGCATTCCACAGAGTTGCCACTTTTCTCTCGGCATCCAAAGGACTGAGAGAAAATTGCCAAAACCGAGGGATGCTGCACTGTCTTATGCGTGTCTACGGTGAAGGGTCACCACCACTGGAAGAAGGGACTACTATACCCTCTCTGCTGGAATCAGATCATGGTGATGTTGGACTGAGGATCTGAAACAAGTCTATTCTTAGGGTTAAAAAGAAATCTAGACCTCAAGGGAATAAAAACTTTACAAATTTCAACCTCTGATCAGTAATAAAAGGTCACTGCAAAGCCTAGAAAAACAGTACCTGTTTAACTCTGTTTTGTGCCCAGCAAATGACTTGAGGCCGTGCTATTTCTGTAGTAACTGTGCTGCTGTTTCTAATGTATTTGCATGGGGAGTGATTTTCTACCACAGGTGTTACAGATATTCTGTTAAACATTATTTAAATATTGATTACTGGTAAAACCAACAGAGTACTGGGAATGAGGAAGGAGGTGGGATGCTTATAGGTCTTTGGTGATCTCTACTCATATATACTTTGCAGAAAAAGAAGAATTCTTTGCTCTAGGAATTTAAAAGTAGGTAACACAACTCAGCCATCAAGCAAAAAATAAACGTGGAAAGCTTGAAAAAAAAAAAAAAAAGGCCACTAGTCTGAAGCAGAAAATACCATCCGGAACAGTCTTCAGAAAAACTTGCACTATAGACTGAGCAGCAGGGTTAGTTATGGAAAAGAGTAACTAGTTTGAATGACCACGATGGGCACAGAGTGTTAAAAAATAGGCTAAAAAATAGACTATGGGGGAAGCAGATGATGAAGCTGGTGTCTCAAACCCTCTGATGAGGCTGAAGGTCAGGAGCTGTAAAGAAACCCAGTCAGTAAAGGAGGTTCGCTTGACAGAAGCATCCATAGATGGTAATGAAGGGAAGCAATTAGGCCAGCTCCTCCCGCAGTATTCTGGCATGTCTTTTCCAAGAACAACGAAGAATTTGGATGACAGGATTAAGTGCAGTGCTGCTCTGTGCTAAACCACTGAATGCTCCTGGGAAGCAGTGCTTACGCTGGCTTGTCATCCTAGGAGATGGGTAGAACTGGTAAATTACAGGCTGTGGAAGGGCCTGACTGTTCATCCTAAGGTGTTGCTGGCATCCTTGTTTCTCCAGGCACCTCTTTCTTCATGGGTGGCTTCAATTTTTGTTATAAATACACTTGCTGCCTTTGAAGGAGCTTGTTAGCACAGGTAGCACCCCCAGCAGCTATCAGGATCTCTCTTGGCCCAGGGGTGGATCAGCTAATTGTGTGAGTTGTGCCTGCACAGGATAACATCCCCTCAGCGGGCTGCGGGCCAGCGCTTCCCAAGCGCCGATGCCCATCCCTGAGGAGCACGGCTGAAAGCCTGCTGGGACATGCCCCAAACCCTCTCCTGCACAGACAGCACCGATCCCCTGCCCTCACCTCAGCTGCTGCCTGCAGGGATGGGGTTATTTCTGTAACTTTTATCACTCTGGGCATATTGGCCTCAGGGCACTGTCGGACTGGAGTGGGACATGACCACCTGTGCTGCTGGAGCAGTCTGTGCTGAGCCCTGCCAGCTACATGTGACATTTTGGTCTCTATGCAACATGCTTCTTCTTCCTCTTCCTTCTGGAAGACATGCATTAGCTAGGGTTTTCATTCTCCTGGGCAACCCCTTATTTCCTTGGATGAAATTCATTTTAATATTTTAAGATTGCAGAGGAGACTTGGTGCTAAATGCTGTCTACAGAAAATTTCATCTTCACCCTATTCAATGTGGGTGTCTTTCTCTATGTGGGGTAAACACCCCAAATTCAATTTCAATGTAAAGAAATTTCCTTTTTCCTTTTTCCCTTTGCTTGCTCAGTTTTGTTTTCTTTTGTAAATTTTATTGCTCATAAGATTGTTAGGTTTAGCTGAGAATTTAAAATCTTACTCTTTGCATCAACCTCTGGGTGATTACAAGTCTCCTGGGTTAAGTGCAAGACCTGGGTGGGTTCCCTACTGCAGTGCTCTCTGCAGCTTCCAAATCTGAAAAATCTTTACATGTTTTGTGTGAACTCCACATTATTCCTCTAGAACATGGGAGAAACAGCTAATAGAAGAGATTGTAAAGCTTGTTATTGAGCCAGTTTCTAAAGTTAGAGTGGGAAGGTATGCAGACATTTAAATCCAGGAATCTAACCAGCTCCTAGAATCGTCTGGTATAAACCTGCTGGTAAAGAGTTTTGATGCTAATAGAGTGCCTGATGAAGGTATCATGCTTCTCACTCTCACAAGGGTCGTTCCTCAGTGTCCACTAACACACCTGTTTGCTAATTCTAAACATTGATTCAGGCTCCTCATTTCTCTTCACTTAGAAATGCGACTAAAACCAAAGAGACCATAATTGAGGACAAGACCTGAAAGAAAGTAGCAGAGATAATGAAGGCATCAAAAAGAAAAGAAACACGTGGTGAATGAGAAAACAGAGAGGCTTAATGGCTTTGGTGCAAAGCTGCCAGAAGTTTGACTGACAGGTGAAAACAGTTCAAGAACTTGCCTTTTTGATAAGGACAAATGAAGATACTTTAGGATTTGAAGTGTAGGTAATTTTCCAAATGTTGCTTTTATTATAGAGCTGGGCTGGTTGAGACATGCAGTCCTGGGGGGATGATGATGCCAGATTTTATGAGTCACATTTTGCCCTGAGAAATAGTTTGGTAGGCAATCATAAGCCAAATGTAAAAAGTGCAATTAGATGCTAAATTTCATACCAAAGAGGGAAAAAAAATAGCTGTGGATAAAGTTTTGCAGATCTCAGGGCTCAAGAAAGGTAACTAAAACATCAGTCAGTGAAGATTCTGCCACAGAGTCCACTAGATAGTTAGGCAGAGCAAATAATTAAACATCAGTCTTAAATCACATGTTACACTATTTTCCTCTCTGTGATGGTTATGATGAAAATTGTTTAATACACTTAAATTTCTCCTCACAAAATTAGGAAACTATTACCAGTTTCCACCAGTGTATGTTTCAGCATATGTTTTGTAATAAGAAATTTTATTTGTAGTGCTTGCTCCTTAGTTTTTCTATTGGTATAGATTTTAATAACGTATCAAGAAGTAATTTGGTGCTCAAGTAGTAATTCTAGTTTAAAAAAAACTAAATCAGCAACCTGAAAATCAGCAACAGAAATACTCTCATTTTATTGAAATAGAGCATTGTGTGCATCACTATGAATCAGCTCAAATTCACTAGCAATTCTGTATAAACTAGTAAGAGGTAGCACTTACTCTCAAGTTTACTCTCATATCTGGACTTGTCTCCTACACAGACCCATCAGATTCCTGCCTTGGCAGTCTCAAATACCCTTCCGAAGTGTCTTGCTAACATCACAAGTCCTATTTTCCATGGTGAAAGCCTGAAGGGGAAAAAAACCCCATAGTTACAAACTACAAGTCCAGGAATGAGATGTAATGTCAGAGGTTACGTATAATAAGATGTTGGAAGTGACTATTTTAGTACTTAACGTATTGGTGAAATTTCAGATGTGATTCTGTGGACACTGTGCTTTCAGAGAAGATGTGGACCAGAGCTGGACAGAGTTCAGAAATAAAGAAATAGAAATACAGAGGTTTAAAAAAGCATGTCCTATGAGTTGAAGGCAGTGGTGATGTTTAGTCTAGAGAAAAGAAGACTGAGGAGAGGCTTGATAACACTGTTTGCTAAAATATTTTAAAGGATACTCCAAGGAGGAAGGGAATAAATGATATTCCAGGGGAAAAAAAGCACAAGAAGTAATGTTCTGAAGTAGCAGTAAAGGAGACTTCTGCTAAATTTTAGGGGAACAGAAGCTGTTCTAATATTAAAGAAAGCCAAGGAATGGAGGATCTCAACAGTAGAAGTGAGAGATGATGGGAACCCATTGTTAGGATTCTGTAATAAATGACTATACATACATTCTGCTGTGTAAATATCCAAAGTATGCCTGGAAGGATTTAGCTCAGGTTTTTAGCAGCTGTGGTGAGCTGCATAGTCTCTTATGGATAATTGAGGGTGACCATTTTTCCACCATGAGAAAAGGGCAGAAGCTGTTGCTCATCGCATGTAGGTGGTTTCAGTCACTCAGGGCGTGACACCTGGGTTTTGGTAATGCAGAGGAGGGGCTCTAGGGCTTTGAAAAGGAGGCCTCTGAAGGCAGGCCTGAGTTCCAGGTAGGTGTCAGTTCTGTGGGTGCTGCTGGTTAGATGCTGCTGTTCCATATAGAAACGACTTCGCCTTGAACTTTTCAGGGTGGTTTCTGCAGTTTACGCTTTTGTCTTTTTTCTGCTCTCCAAGTGCTCTGTGTGCTACTGCCAGGGCACCCAGCTCCCATGAACTGGAGAACCCTGTTCTGCTTATGTATATTTGCCTGCTTGTCTTTCAGCTTTCCCTGACACCCTCTGGGCAGCAAAGACTGCTTGGGCCATGTCCATTCCTTTCCAGGATCCAATTTCCCTAACCAGCATATCATGCCATGGAAGTTTCTCTTGAAGCAAGACACTTCCAGCACTTGGGGTAGTTTTGCTTCTTAAGGTCTGTTTACAGTCTGGACAGTCCTTATGCCCTGTGGTTCCCAGAATCTCTCTGTGTAAACTGTCGCTTTTTGCCTTCCTTGAGAATCATCCTGAAATCCATATGCATGGGATGGCAGCCAGAGGTTGGTGGAACTGATTTAAGACATGAGCTTATCTGCCTCATTAAATAACCAGAAGAAGCTGGCTGCAATTTTCCTTTAAAAAGCTCAGTCAAACCAACAGCAGAAGATTAGGGTATAAATAATCCATTTGGCAGGGTTAATACAAAAATACCTCTCTGTTGCTCAGCACTTGTTTTTCATCCATTTTCTTAGTTACGCTGCCTCACTGCCTCTGGCACCCACTATGCAGTTTCTATTTTGGGCAGCTCCTCGAGTGATGACTCTCAGGGACCACGAGGCCACGGGGCTTTCTTCTAAAACTAGGTTTGTTCCTGGCATGCCTGTGTCATGGTAAGCGAATGGAGACCCCCTTCACCAGCTGCATTTTGAAATCACATCTCTCAAAGCAGGTCTAAGCAGGTAAGACCATTTGTCTAAAGGTGCATCCCCAGCTCTCCTCCTTCCCTAGGAGTGCCTTCTAGCTGCCTGAGACCCTCAGCCACCCCTCAGGCTGCGTGCGCTCCCTGCAGTTTTGTTGTCTAAGCCCCAGCGATCAGTGCAAACTTCAGGAATGAAGCTTTCCCTCTTTTCCTCCCCCTCGCCTTCCTGGAGGCTGCCCCGGCCATCTGGCCGCATGACTCATGGCTTTTAGACCCAATGAGGGGCCGAGACAAAGGAGCCATTCTTCAGCTCAGACTCCGAGCCCGTACAAAAGCTGTGAGATAGGCATCTCTCTCTCCCCTCCTGGAGACCCGGGCCCTCATTTACCGCATGAGCCCCCGCGGAGCTGGCATTGTGTCCCGCTGCTCCGCTGCTGCCATTTTTCGGCACCTCCGGCCTCTCGGTTTCCCGTGCGTGCCCAGGTTGTTTGTCCCAGCTGCGAGGTGTCTCCTCCCAGCCATCGTTCGCTCCCTTGCTTGGCAAGACGCTTTTCTGCTCCCAGCTGCAGCTTTGCCACTGCTGCGTGTAACTCAGGAGACAGAGCCCAGGGCAGCAAGGTGCTGCTGAAACAGGGCAGGAGCCCTGGTTGCCTCCTCTCTGTCCTTGGCCCGGCTGGACCCCTGTTGCCAGGCAGGAAAACTCTATTTTTCTGAACAGAACGATGCTACATTGCCTAAGCATCCATCAAATGCTTAAAAGAAGTGTTTTACTTCTGCCTATTTACTGCCTGTGTCTGGGCTCTCCCTGAGCTGTTTATTAAGATACAATTGTACCTAGCTTATTTTTTTCCAGTAGGCTTAATCTCTCACTACAGGAAAAGAGTATAAAACACCCTTGTGTTATATTTGAAAAGAATTCTTGTTTTGTTTTCTACAACCCCAGTTAAAGGGATAGTTGTAAGTGGAAGACTCTTAGCAGATATTCTGTGTTTGTGCCTGGAAAATCCAGGTAGAAATACAGGTAAGACAGTGATGTCAGGGTTATCATATATAGAAACTAATGATTAAGTCTTTGCTTCATGTTTTCTGGGCTGATCAGAACTCCGTGCTCCCAGGTGAACTTTATATCACAGTCAGTTTGCTGTATTCCGAGCTGCTGCTCCAAGTGAGCTGCCTGCTGTCCTGGCAAAAATATTGAACTGAAAAGGAGAGACAAAAAAGGAAAGCAATGAGTCAGTTGTAGACGTGGGGGGAGGACCTGGTAGAAGAGTAAAAGACATCGTCTCTTTTGCTCATATTTTTGCACAAGGTGGAGGTAATCTAGTAGTTTAAGGTAGGGAAGATACTGGGGAACCAGGCCAGGGAATAGTCAAGACAAGTGACACCTCAGTATGCAGTGCCAGGCTTCCAGCTGTGGAGAAACTGTTTATTTTCATCCCAGTGGTATAAATGTTTTATGTTTTGTCAAGGCTGAAAGGAATCTCCTGACCGTTTGCTGGCTCCTAGTGCTATAAAAGGGCCAGAGTTAAGCAGGCAGAGACCAGTGGAAGCTAAGAGGAACCTCACAGCAAAAACAGTAGGGAATACACTGTGAGCAGGACAGTGTGACACCCCCAGGCCCAACGGGAAGCCAGCAAGATCTGGAAAGGAAAGGCTCTAGCTCCAGTGTTTGCATGGGTGTCTCTCTGACAACCTTGGCAGGACAGTTCAGTCCCAGAGAGCCGGGTGGGTGAGATGTTTTTTAGCAGCTGTGAACCTGGTTATTGTGTGCACCGGGCCACTCCTCCTCTTTGCTATTGTTTCACTTTTCCGGCTTTGTTCGTTTTAACTTTTCCATCTGATCAGGCTCCATTGCAATTAACGCTACTGTAAACAACCACTTAAGACAGCTCCATATGCTTTAGAAATAATATTGATGTTTTCCAGTTGAAAAACAACAGCACTGAATGAAACCTGCCCGGATTCTTCAGCAGGTCCTGGTGACCTTACAAACACGGCACTGGGACACTTATTGGGTCAATCCCCACATTCTGTAGAGCAGAGTACTTTTCTTTTGTGAGAGTTCCACTCTGGTGCCAGCACTGGCTCCAAGAGCATTGTGTTTTCTGTAATTACATTTACTGGAACATGTGCCAGTAAAAATAATTTGCCTGGGTCAGGTGTGAGCATGACGTATAGTTTAGGTGTACGTACAGGTAATTACTCAACATGTATTATAGATACTGATGATGCACTAGGGTAAGTATTTCTTATGGATAGTTCATTCAGCTCCAAGAGGAAGTAGGATCTTCATTCTACTTTAGGAGTTTTTAAATTTAGGAANTCCCAGGTGAACTTTATATCACAGTCAGTTTGCTGTATTCCGAGCTGCTGCTCCAAGTGAGCTGCCTGCTGTCCTGGCAAAAATATTGAACTGAAAAGGAGAGACAAAAAAGGAAAGCAATGAGTCAGTTGTAGACGTGGGGGGAGGACCTGGTAGAAGAGTAAAAGACATCGTCTCTTTTGCTCATATTTTTGCACAAGGTGGAGGTAATCTAGTAGTTTAAGGTAGGGAAGATACTGGGGAACCAGGCCAGGGAATAGTCAAGACAAGTGACACCTCAGTATGCAGTGCCAGGCTTCCAGCTGTGGAGAAACTGTTTATTTTCATCCCAGTGGTATAAATGTTTTATGTTTTGTCAAGGCTGAAAGGAATCTCCTGACCGTTTGCTGGCTCCTAGTGCTATAAAAGGGCCAGAGTTAAGCAGGCAGAGACCAGTGGAAGCTAAGAGGAACCTCACAGCAAAAACAGTAGGGAATACACTGTGAGCAGGACAGTGTGACACCCCCAGGCCCAACGGGAAGCCAGCAAGATCTGGAAAGGAAAGGCTCTAGCTCCAGTGTTTGCATGGGTGTCTCTCTGACAACCTTGGCAGGACAGTTCAGTCCCAGAGAGCCGGGTGGGTGAGATGTTTTTTAGCAGCTGTGAACCTGGTTATTGTGTGCACCGGGCCACTCCTCCTCTTTGCTATTGTTTCACTTTTCCGGCTTTGTTCGTTTTAACTTTTCCATCTGATCAGGCTCCATTGCAATTAACGCTACTGTAAACAACCACTTAAGACAGCTCCATATGCTTTAGAAATAATATTGATGTTTTCCAGTTGAAAAACAACAGCACTGAATGAAACCTGCCCGGATTCTTCAGCAGGTCCTGGTGACCTTACAAACACGGCACTGGGACACTTATTGGGTCAATCCCCACATTCTGTAGAGCAGAGTACTTTTCTTTTGTGAGAGTTCCACTCTGGTGCCAGCACTGGCTCCAAGAGCATTGTGTTTTCTGTAATTACATTTACTGGAACATGTGCCAGTAAAAATAATTTGCCTGGGTCAGGTGTGAGCATGACGTATAGTTTAGGTGTACGTACAGGTACTTTGTGCATTGTAACTACTCAACATGTATTATAGATACTGATGATGCACTAGGGTAAGTATTTCTTATGGATAGTTCATTCAGCTCCAAGAGGAAGTAGGATCTTCATTCTACTTTAGGAGTTTTTAAATTTAGGAATAATGCTCCATAAAATTCTGTGTGTGTCCTGTCAGTGCATTCCCCTTTCCTGACTGAAATCTCACCTCTCACTGAAAGAGATCTCCTGTCTCTTTTGCATTCNAGACAGCTCCATATGCTTTAGAAATAATATTGATGTTTTCCAGTTGAAAAACAACAGCACTGAATGAAACCTGCCCGGATTCTTCAGCAGGTCCTAGTGACCTTACAAACACGGCACTGGGACACTTATTGGGTCAATCCCCACATTCTGTAGAGCAGAGTACTTTTCTTTTGTGAGAGTTCCACTCTGGTGCCAGCACTGGCTCCAAGAGCATTGTGTTTTCTGTAATTACATTTACTGGAACATGTGCCAGTAAAAATAATTTGCCTGGGTCAGGTGTGAGCATGACGTATAGTTTAGGTGTACGTACAGGTACTTTGTGCATTGTAACTACTCAACATGTATTATAGATACTGATGACGCACTTGGATAAGTATTTCTTATGGATAGTTCATTCAGCTCCAAGAGAAAGTAGGATCTTCATTCTACTTTAGGAGTTTTTAAATTTAGGAATAATGCTCCATAAAATTCTGTGTGTGTGTCCTGTCAGTGCATTCCCCTTTCCTGATTGAAATATCACCTCTCACTGAAAGATCTCCTGTCTCTTTTGCATTTTCACTCAGCTACCAAGAATTCTACCTTACCTAAAGCATCAGCTGCAAAAATGCTTTTGCTGGCTGTATGACTGTCCTGCAGGAGAGCCTTGGTATCTTGCTGCATCCCCCAACTGCAGTCCTGGCTCTCTGATGTTCAGCAGTTCTGCTGCATGATTAATTTCTTCACTTTCACTGCCTGCAGTTGAGAATTTACAGTACAATCAGCTGCCAATCTCTTTGTAAAAAACACAGCAAAACTCTTTCTCTTTCCGAGAATTTCCACTTCTGCACAGGCTACTCTATCCTGAATTCCCAGGGATATAATCAGGAATAATTTAATTGTGTTTTCCTTACAACCTGTTTTATGGTGTCGGAAGGGTTCTCCAGTGCACTCACTATGTTATCGAAGTACTCACTGATAAATACCTTCATTCAGCTGATAGCTCTTTGCTTAATGTACAATTTCAACCACTGAATTTTGCCAGTATTTGCCCAGAAAATCCCCTGCACGGTTCAAATTTCTGTCCATAATGTGTGCATTGTTCCCAATGTGTGCTCCTCAATATTTCAGCCCAAGCTTGTGAACTGACTTAAAACCAGCACAAGAAGCACAACAGTTGTCAAACTTGGGAGGTGGGCATCTCTTCCCCTCTCCTGCCAGGGTGAACTCCGGTGCTGGAGCTGCTCTGTGGCGAGGTATTGCCAGCTCAGTGAAAAGTGTGAGCAGATGCTGGGGGCAAATACAGCTGCCTGTGTACCCTTCCTGACTCCAGTCCATTTTGTGGTGACTCTATGTTCTACCTTCTGCCTTGTTGTCATTGTAGAAATCAGTAGGAGAGCTCGTTTCCAGGAGGATACACCAACCACATAATGAAGAGAGTGAGTTTTTTGCAAGCTATAAAACACATGTGCACTCTTTAGTTAAAGATCTTTTACAGCTCTTGTGATTTAGACTAAAGATTTTCAGACAAGATGTATTTTATTCTCGGCAGTCTTTCTGCAGCCAGTCTGTCCCTACAAGAAAGGTTATTATCAGTAGCTTTCCATGAAAAAATCAATGTAAACTAGATGTAACTGATATTCAGATTATACTAAAGAGAATTGCACAAAATCCATTAACTGATTCATTAAAATATTTTCCTTTTTTAATTTGGCTTCCAGCTTAGAACAGCCTTCAAACCATTCCATTAGTGCTGCCGACTCCCCTTTCTGTTAAGCTAAAAGCTGAGATAACGTGTGCTCAGAGCAAATGAGTGATGCAAGAGGATCAGTATGCCGATACAGCTGTGCTGGAGATTTGCAGTTACATTTAAACCATTGGTAAATTTACACAAGCATTTCAGAGAGCAGACTAACCGGCTTCGAGGCAGAGCCCAGGACCCTCCTCCTCTTGATGCAGATGTCATTAGTTCTGGGAGGACCACACAGTTATTTATACAGCAAGCACTGTTTATTTTAAGGCATGATCTCTGATGTGAAAATAGTCTCAAAGATTCTAAAAACTTATTTCTGACTAAAATAAACAAATAAATAAGCCCTTGTAAAACAAACGAAGAAGTATGGAACTCTTCCAGTGTTTTTATAAAGTCATTTATTGAGACAACTCAGTGATGAGGATGTTAGAAGAGGAATCTTTAGTAAATATTTTGCTGCCCTCCACTGGACAAGCAACAGCATATCCCCAGCAAACCTGGTGCCACGGGACTCTTTTAACTTCGCATATAACTGAGACCGTGTGTTCTACCTCGAGTGAACATCACACGAGTTTAATTTTTGAAGCTAAAATTGGATGGTTTTGATTTTAAACTGAAAGATATTAAAGATCTGTCTGGAAGAGCAGTGACCAATCTGCTACCTGTGGAGGTGTGGACCAGAAGTTGTTGCACATTCACGCTACAGAGGGATTTCCTCTTTTCCCTGGAAGAGCAATACAGAAGTGGGGGGTTGTGAATAGATACCTGGAAATAGGAGTGATTCACTCCTTTCTGTACTCCTGAAATATTTTGATCTATGAATATGAGATATCTGCAGGCATCTATGCCTGCGGGTGTATTTTGTGCTTAGTCATTGTACATAACTTCTGTGGTTTATAGCAATGATCTCATGTTGACCTTGCCATTAATTCATTAGCAACTTTGTACCTGCTGTAGTCCTTGGCAGGGGACTAATATCAGTACTATTTAGAAACATTTACTACTAAAATGTTTTCTAGTTTGAATAATGCTCGAGATGATAGTCTGAAAGAATCACTTTATCAAACCAGGAGACTGGTCAGTCACGGGGGCTGAAGGGCAAAACATTTATGTCAAAGTAGAGAAAGGACAGCTTAGAACAGAAGGGGATTTTCAAAAAAACCAAAGAAATAGCAGACCTGCATGGACAGGGGTCAGAACTGGTTGCTAAGAAGGCTGGAAGAAATATTCACTGCATACCTACAGCTGGGAAATTTCCTGTGCAAGGGACACTTTTAATGACTGTATGCTTGATACACGACGTGGCAGAATACTTCCTTTGGAACTCATTATGTTTCCATCTTTATATTACAAAGCATATATCGAGCTGACCCACTCCAGCAAGGGACAGTTGTTGGGTTTGGCTATGAATATTTTCACCACTGATTTTGTTCTAACATTTTTGTATGAAACAGAGGAAGTGGAAACAAGAACAAGAAATATTAATCTGTTTGTTTTCAGTCCAAGAAACTAGGCGTAATTCATATCAGACAATAAAAATGAACCACATGATAATCAAACCCTGAAGAGCATGAAACTTGGTGGTAGCTGTTAGTATGTGGATAGCCATGGCTTTGTCTTTTTGAAATGTTAATGTAATTTGCAGTTGCTAAGTATTATAATTGGAAGGATTATAGCAGAACATATTTCAACTCCAGTTTTAGTTTGAAAGCTACTTAATAGCTACTATGCTAGATTTATTTTATCCTAGTTGATAATCATGCCGCTACTCTCCTGATTCAAGTTCTACCCTACTAATTCTCTAAATGTCAAACATCTGATTTTTTCTTGTTTGTAATGTTGCTTTTCTGCACGGCAAAGGTTTTACCCATCACAGTGTATCCATACCAGATGGCTGTTCTTCATGGCTGCCACTAACACACAGGATTTGGTTAGCTGTGTTAGAGGAATTTTTGCATTTCGTTTCTCTCCCTTTTCTTCATAACAACATGTGATTTTACTCAGCATAAGGAATTTTATTCAACAAAAAGGAACAACTGTTTGAACTCCAGTACATTTACAATATATACAATTTTTAAAATGTTGTATTATAGGAATATTAAAAGCAATTTTTTTTCCCCAAGGTATCAAGTACAAAATGTGAAGGCTGTTTTTAAGGTAAATATACACATACTTTAACAAAAAAATGGCTTTTTAATAATTATGAAGTGATATAATAAACATTTCCCTACATTAAATTTAGAGAGATATAAAAGTAACTGGGTGTACTAATAGAACGTTTTAAGCAAGATTTTGAAATACGGCATTTGAGAAGTCCTTCAATCTTTATTTTAGGAAATAATTTCTATATGTTGTTATTTATTTGAATTATCGGTATTTAAAACTCAATGCTCCAAATGCATATTGTTGTTGCTGCAGCTTCCTAATATCATACTTATGCTGTTATCTACGTTTTGATAAGATTTGTATATGTCAATACACACATCTTTTTACTCCTCTGCCGCCTTGCTGTTCATGACAGAGACAGGCTGACGGGGAAAACAAAAGTGCAGGTTGGCTGTTGCAAAACCCAGCAGCTGCTGGCTGGCTGCTGAGAAGGTCACAGCTGGGCTCAAGTGCACAGTTTGAGTTACTCAGCTGCAAGCACTCCGAAGTGCTCAGCTGTCCCTGTGTGGTGTCCGGGGAGGCTTTGGAGAGTATTCCCGGGACTCGGTGACCAGTCACTCTTTTTGTCTCCGTGAGATACACACACATTGCAGTGGTTATGCACATTTATGCGCACCCCAGCCCTCTGTGGGGCAGATCTTGCCACTGCAAACACACGGGCAGGCAGCTGCAGCTTATTTACAGGGACCAGAACTGAAACGAACAGGAATGGTTTGATCAGTGGGAAACTTGCCAACTTTTACCTGTTCTCACCAGAGGACTTCTCCCTATCTCCCTGGAGTCCTAGAGGAAGGAGATTTTTGCTGTCCAGGTTAAAATTGAACAAACTGAGATTTGTTTTGACATGAGTAATTTTGATTTTTACCTTTTAAAAATAAGGAGCAAAACTCCTCCTTGCTAGTTCTTATGGTGAGAATGATAAGAAATAAATCTGTTTAATATCATACCTTCCTATGTAGAAAAAAAATTATCCATGTCTGGATATTTAAATTCAGGAAACCATGTGAAAAAAATAAGGCAGCTACAATAATCATCTAGTGAAAGTCTGTAGAAGAGCAGAAAGTTGACTTCTTAGAGCAGACTTTCACAGTAAACTCTAAGTGTTACATTCAACACATAAATTCACTTCTTAGCAAAACAGGGTAAAATTACACTACTTATCAAAGGTTTTTAATACATGTTGGTTGAAATTCTATTATTTTTCCAACAAATGTGAGGAGATGCTATATTAATGTTCTAGCTATGGAAGATGCTACTTGCTGCTTTCTTATTGTAGATGATTCTTCAATCTAGTTTTCAAAGGAATTATATGTATATTTCTATACCATGATTTTATATATTTACATGTATAGCACTTAATAAATCTTTTGCTCTGTGTAGAGGTAAAGTGTGTTTAGACAAAGATTCAGAGCACATCAAAAAAGAACATATAAACTTATGATAACTTATAAAGTTATCAACATTTTTTTTAGTGTTCACACAAGGGGGTTTTCGTATAAAAATCACTTCAAGCCTAATGCTTAAGAGATTGTTCACACTGGACTATCACTACCAGTGATCAGAATTGACAGTAAAGGTCTGATTTATAGCTACATATCTAATGTATCATGCAACTAACACAGTGTAATTTCAGGTTGTTTTGGTTCTACTGGTGATACTCTTCAGTACTTCATTATGCCTGTATTTAATCAATGCTGCAAGTGTATGAACACAAAAATGGTCTCTTTTATTCTTTTCTCCTCATATCTGAAAGTTCTCATTTGGAATTAGTCTAAAATACTATTTTTGTTACAATAAACATGCTACAGTGAAGAAAAAAAAGGAGAAGTAACCATGCTTTTTCTTCATAATTTTATCCATGATATTTAAAAATTGAAATAGTCCAGCAAAGTCTGTTAATAATACTAAAATACAACATGTTTGTGGTTTTGTTTTCTTTTTTCCTCCTGAGAGAAATTACCTTAAACCTCAGGGAATTAACAATGACCTCTTTTGTTATAACATAACCCTCCTTTGTTTTTCAAGATACACATATATTTATGTGTATTATGTATTTATATATATTTATTTCCTGCCTACACAAAGAATTAGAAGACCTCCTGAACTACACCTTCATTTACCGTACAATTTAACATTAATCTTAAAATTTCCCAAGAAAATGAACAGAAAACATCCAAAAATTATGCTATTTTATAAAGTAACTCACCAAATTTGTTTCTAAATCTGTGAATGGGTCTTTCAATGTATTCTGAAATTGTAAATCTCCTTTAGTTGATATAACATGTTGTATATCAGTATGGAAACACTGGTACTGAGCTCAGTGCATGGCTTCAAGATTTCCACAGCCAATCCAGTGCTGTCACAGTCCTTGGTCTGCAAGACACCAGCAGAGAGACGCTGCAGCAAAGTTTACAGAAATGAAGCCCACACATAAATTAAGCAAGTGGATGCAATTGTGTTTCATGCAGCAGGATAGGAAACACATTTCCTAACAGAACACTCCCTTTTCATGTCTAATTACCTATGGAATAAGCAGCTCTGAAGAGCAGAAATTTTTTTCCCAGGCCAAGAAGTCATTGTTAGAGCTGGGGAAGGAAATGTCTCATACCTTCCGACTAGTCTATTGGTTTGAAAGTGCATTTACTCTAGAATGCAGCCAAACAAAGGAAATTAATAAAAATTACATTGAGCTTTCTTAATGAAGAAATCAAATAATCAATTTAGGTGCAGATTCAGAAGATATGGGAAGCTGGGACTGTGTGTTCTCCAGTCCAAACCATCCTAAACCTCCTGTTTTAGCAGGCAATGAGGAAGCAGGTCTACAGTTTCATCTTTGTTTGACTTCCTCTGAGGCAGCCAACAACCCCTTGGGAATCACCAGCACCAGAGCTGTGCATGCCCTTGGCCTTCAGACCTTCTTGGAAAGAAGAGGAACATCTTCACTCCTTTGAGTTGCAAAACCTGACAATTTTAAAATATAGTCCAGGAAATAACCAACCCAAATATATTTTCTACTGGCAGCAATCACAAGGAGTTTCTTGATAAGTATCTACCTCTAAATAAAAATTCCACCACCAAACTCAAACAGATGGGCAGAAAACTCTACCAAGGGAAAGTTTGTAAGGATCCACCCCAAACAAATGAAAGAAATAAAAGTATTTCCAGACTCTGATACTCAAACTTTTTCAGGGATTCAGACTGTCTGGGGCAAGTGAGATAGGTACAGCTGAAAAATTCAGCTGATGAGATGTAGCCCACTACAGAAATCTTACCGCAAATCACAGGAAAGGCTCTACTTAAGTTATAAATCAAGTTCTCTGTGATTTTTTTAGGAGACGACACTACCAAACAGATCATTGTTTTAATTGCAATCAATACACATAAAAGCACCTTGAGATCACTGACTTTGGGTGTGCTGGAAGGCAACCCACCCCAAAGGATCAGGTAAGTGGGCAACCTCCTCTTGGTAGTCTCATCCTGCTCTGCTGTGCAGCTGTCAGAGCAGCGCTGAGTGTTGCACACACCCACAGGGAGAGTGGCCCTGGTGTCTTCAGCGGAGGTTGTTGGAGAATAAAAATGTAAATAGTGTGATTTTCTTCTCTGAATTTCCCAGACACATGGATAATTAGTCTCAGGAAGCCTCATGCAGCCAAATCCTTTGACTACTCGTCTTAAAATGTATTACTCACCGTCTCTTGATGTGGGTATCTCCCCTGCATTAGAAGGCCATGAAAAATGCCATGTGAGAAACCTTGAAAATGTGATTAATTGAATAGATCTTTTCTGTATTTGTCAGTATGCAGATTCTAACAGCCCTTACATATATTTTTCTTACAGTGTGACTTACCCAAAAGGCTTCCCATCTGAGCAGTCCATCATTGCAGCTTCAGGTTTGTGAAAGGCACTCTGTGGCTTGGGTGGAATTTAAAGCAAGTCAGCAGTTCTGGAAGCAAAGATCATGTTGTCATTCATGTCCTGACAGAAAAGAAATCTCTGGGTCTCATCTGTGCCACACCAGATCAAAAATTTATGCCTAGGACCGTAAAGAATGCAAGGAAAGATTTTTTGTTTTTAATCTCGGCGTAAGATAGTACTGAGCAAGAAGCAAAATAATATAAAATTATTTCTTGATTGTTAGAAGGTCCATTCTATCCCTTACAATGCGGAGAGCAACACTTAAAGAAATGCATATATTTTGCCATGAAGCCATCAGCTGACAAGTCCTCTTTTGGCTGGTGAATCAGGCAGGTGGATCACTATTTTCTTCCTCCTGGTATCCGATGGTGTGTGATGCTGACTGGCTCCCTGATGGCACTCACAAGGGGGTTATTTTTCTGAGAGTTTAACCACCTTTTTTTTTGACTAGTGCACCCTTTTCAATCCTTATGTAATCTCTTAAGGAATGTCTTCTTTTCATTGCATTCAGTATCCTTTTATTTTTCTTTTGGTGGGACTTTTTTTTTGTTGTTGTTTGTTTTTTAAGTCTGCCAAAAGCAGTCACTTTTACTGCGAATTTTTAATAATCTTCAAGCAGATTCTCCACCTCCCTCCCCGCCCATTTATTGATCTTGGAGAAATCAGGAAAAAGATTCCTGATTTTTACTAGAATAATTGAGCTTTTAATTGTGGAAAACTTAGGGTTTTTTTTGTTTTTGTTTTTGGTTTTTTTTTTTTTTTTTAATAATAGAGTTAGCCCTCTCAGAAATTCTTTACAACTAGTCTGCGTTTTTCTCGCAAATGGAATTAAGTATTATTTAACCAGCTCCTCCCTCTAGTGGTGACCATAGGGCTCCAAAGCGAGGTAAGTTTTCATGCTTGTGTGCTTTACCATCGACAGGTCACACAGTCCTGGGTACTGGTGCAAACCTTTCTGTCTGTAAATGCAGTGCTGTGGTTACGAACTAAGCCTGCTATTTGTGAAAGAGTTTACTGTATTAATTTTAACATTTTCTGTGAATCCTAAATGGAAGAGATTAAGAGGGAAAGAAAGCATTTGGAAGAAAATTAGGTACTATACTTTGAATTAAAAGAGTGTTGTTCCTCATAAAGCTGCAGACAGTGAGTATTTGACCTAAGACACTCAACTGAAAAAGAAAATAATTTTATTGTTGAAATCAGTAGAGATGTAATTGCCTCCTAGCCAGTATTTGATTAGAAGACTCTGCAGTTTCTCCACAGGACCTGAAATCTTGTTTGCGGGGGGAACCTACTGGATGCAATGTAGAGGTGAGTTTAACCAGCAGAGCAGTGTCTGGGCCTGTGTGGGAGCAGGGGCTTCACCAGGCTGATGGACACAGTGGCTGCAGTGCTTGCATGGTCACAGGCTGTGTCCAGCAGCAGAACAGGGCTGGGGATTTGGTGTGTGCGTTTGTTTTACTCATGTATTTGTTTACTAATTAGAGTCCTTGTGTGTGTAGTTAAAGACAATTATTTTATGTGTCTCTGAGATAGTCTTAAAGCAACTAGAAATTCACTGTAACGCAGATAAAGCCTGCTTGGAAGGCTGCCAGAAGCTTCCCGATACAGCCAGGCTGTGCTCTCTTCCCAGCAGTGCAGGCTTCCTCTCATGATTGCTTTTCCTGGTGATTATTTAATATTAGCTTGCCAGTTCTCCCTAATTCTCTGTGATTGTCTAAGAACATGCAGCTTTTTTTTATTGACTGCACAGCTGAAATGAATTTATAGACAGAAAGAGCAAGTTTTAGTCTCCACTCACTTGGTATATGAAGCAAGAACATTTGGAAACTACGATTTTTTTTGTCAAAGTGAAGAGACTGATGCTCATAGTGAGTTCTGCCTGTGGAGGGGGCTTAGAAGGGGATTGGGGTTTAGGAATGGATCAGAGTTGCTGTGCCCATGAGACAACCTGGTTTGCATAGGTCACCTCCTGAAGGGTGTAGGGTGCCCTGCTTGATGTGGAAATAACAGGAGCCCAAAACATTTGTGTGATTGTGCTTGCAGTGTCCGCCAAGGGACAGCTCTGCTACGAGAATTTACAGCCTTTCTCATGTACTCTGAGAAGAAGCAGCTTTGCAGTTCCTCACACAGCAAAAACAAATCCAAAGCCACAACCAAGTGCTGTTCCCAAGAGCTGCTTGCTGCAATCCCAGCTGGTTGCCTGCACTTGGCACAGACAGGGGCTGTCTCTCTCCACCTCCCTCTGCCTCCTCCCTGTCTGCACAGGCTTTGTCTTCGAAATCTTCTTCCCAGATGCAGGGGAAGAAAAGGCCTGCCAGCTCTCCAGTGCTTGTTCCTCCCCAGCTTGCAGAGTCACTGAAACTCATTTGCCAGCAAATTTGCCTTTGGATGGAAATCAGAACTCGGAAAATAAATAATGCCTCTTCATTGCCAGCATGGAGAGAATGCTGAACTTGGTGTCGCTGGAAGCCCATCAAGCCAGTGTGCCAGCAGCATTCAGCAAAGGCACGGAGCCCCAGGCCACCAGATAACCTTTAAACACTATCAGCTGTCCCTGAGGAGCTTTCCATGCCCACAAGTGCTGCTGATTTACTTTCATGGCCCATTTTTCTTTTAATACAACTACCAAGGGCAAAAATGACAGTCTGACAGAGTTATAAATATAGCAGCCATATGCTTCAGTTTTGATATCAAAACAAGGTACCACCCTTCTCTTACCAAGCCTGCTTTGAAGCAAGTAGGATGAGAAGCAGAGCAGCAAAGCCAGGGTGCAGGTGGTCAGCACAACTTTTTGATTGCCTGCACAATGTGATCCCACAAAAATCCACGAATGTCTTCCCACACCTCTCCCCTCTGCCTGTGGAAAAGCACCTGGGCTCCAGAAATCTGACCTTGTGTAGGACTTGCTTGGCTCCTCTCAGCAGAGAGGAAGCAAGGGCCATGGCGTGTTGAGGATGGCTGCTGTGGGATTTGGGATTTTAATCACTCATTAAGAAGTCAACATACACTTATGATTCTCTGTGGGGGAAAAGAAAAATTCTGAAACTGAAGCATTCTGATGTCACTCTGAGCAAGCTGTCATCCTAGCAGCCAGATCTAAAAGTACATGGAGGAAGCTGAGAGGTGTTAATCACTGGTGTCATGGCAGGCTCTGCTCTGGTACCTGATCTCATCTGCGCTGTGCTGTTACATGCTGTACATGTGTGATGTGACGATTTGTGAAGCTCAGCTGTCACGTTTGCCAAATGCTGTAGGCTGCACTAGAAACACTGGTTTCTCAGCCATGAGTGTTACTCAGGATACAGGCCGCTGTGGGAATCACTGCTAGTGTTAGTAATGGCAACAGCTTCTCCTTGCACCTCCAGGACTGTACTGAGTAACAGGGTAAAACTACAATATCTTCTGCCTCAAGGTTCACCTCACTAGAAGGTGAACAGAAAGTGCTGTGCTTCAGCATGATCATTTAAAAATATTCAACAATAATAAATTCACTTAAGATGACAATATGCATTTATCTATTGTTAGCAGAGTTCCAGGTGATCCAGTAGAGCACGGAATTGTCAGGGTTGTGGCACGACTGTACAATTTTAGTGGATTTCTATTTTCACAGGTCTCTGATTTTCTTTTTATTTTCTTAATAAAGATAACACTTTTCTTCCTCAGGCAATAGTAGTTTTTTGAGATGAGAAAGGTCTGTAAAGGGTACACGTTGGATGGAATAGCATTTGCTTTCTATTCCCTGTGCTTTAAAAAGTCTGGCATATTGACGCTGGGGTGGCCCTT
>VYZQ01067457.1:0-38885 GCA_013400655.1 Mystacornis crossleyi | reverse complement strand
CTCCTCCCCACTGGGGAGGTGGAGGGGAGGAGTGAGCGAGTGGCTGTGTGGTTCTTAGTTGCTGTCTGTATTTAAACCACAACACTGAGAAATAAAGCCATGACTGTACTGTCCTGTGTCCTGTACACCTGGAGAACATCGGGGCTAGCTGCCTCATCACCAGGCTCTGGCCCTGCCAGCCCATGCAGCAACGACAGGGCTTGTGCAGGACTTACCACCCCTCAGGACAAGCCTGCAGCTCAGGGAGGGTGCTGAGGGCTGTGTGCTGGCAGGAACACCGGATCAGAAATGTTCCCATGTGTCTTTGCTTGTGAATAAGTGGTTCAGGTCTGGGTCACCACCACCAACTAAATGTTGTGCTCACTGAGGCTGAACAAAATTTCAGTCTCTCTGTTGACGTGCTGTGCATCCTTACTGGCCTGCGGCTGTAAACTCACTCTCTGCACAATCCTGTGTGCCAAGCCCGTCAGGCAGGAATATTCCAGGCTCTTATTTGCACATAAACCCTCTTTTATTTCCAGGGCTGCTGAACTGTGTGGGTGGCAACCCTTTCAGCTTCCCCAGCCGGTTGTTTCCTCTGCCCACACTGGAAACGATTAGGTGTCNGAGATTTGTTCTTTTATTATTTATGAAGCTCTTTAATCCATTCATTCAGATGCTATGCTGAAAAAATCTGCTCAGTAAGTGTTGCTGCAGTCCCTTGCAATAAGATGAGTTATGTCTGTGAACACTCCACTGCCAGGGAACATAAAGACCTGGTGGTGGGTCTGAGTGTCCTGGTTTTGGCTGGCATGGAGTTAATTTTCGTTATGTAGTAGTTGATACAGTGCTGTGTTTTGAATTTAGTATGAAAATAACGTTGGTAACACCCTGATGTTTTGGGTTTTGCTCAGTAGCGCTTACCTTAATTCAAGGACTTTCCAGTTTGTCAGGCTCTGCCAGTGAGGAGACAAATGAGAAGCTGGTGGGGAGCATGGCCAGGACAGCTGACCCAAACTGGCCAAAGGGATATTCCATACCACAGAACGCCATGCCCAGTGTATAAACTGGAGGCAGTTGGCCGGGAGAATTGCTGCTTGGGATGGACTGGTCATCAGACAGCAGCTTGTGACCAAGTGTGTTGTGCCTCACTTTTTCCTCTTGGATTTTATCTCTTTCTCTCCTTTCCAATACTGTTATTGTATTATTATTATTAATATGGTTTCAATTATTAAGCTCTTCTTACCTCAACCTACAAGCTTTACTCTTTCCCTATTCTCCTCCCCACTGGGGAGGTGGAAGGGAGGAGTGAGTGAGTGGCTGTGTGGTTCTTAGTTGCTGTCTGTATTTAAACCACAACACTGAGAAATAAAGCCATGACTGTACTGTCCTGTGTCCTGTACACCTGGAGAACATCGGGGCTAGCTGCCTCATCACCAGGCTCTGGCCCTGCCAGCCCATGCAGCAACGACAGGGCTTGTGCAGGACTTACCACCCCTCAGGACAAGCCTGCAGCTCAGGGAGGGTGCTGAGGGCTGTGTGCTGGCAGGAACACCGGATCAGAAATGTTCCCATGTGTCTTTGCTTGTGAATAAGTGGTTCAGGTCTGGGTCACCACCACCAACTAAATGTTGTGCTCACTGAGGCTGAACAAAATTTCAGTCTCTCTGTTGACGTGCTGTGCATCCTTACTGGCCTGCGGCTGTAAACTCACTCTCTGCACAATCCTGTGTGCCAAGCCCGTCAGGCAGGAATATTCCAGGCTCTTATTTGCACATAAACCCTCTTTTATTTCCAGGGCTGCTGAACTGTGTGGGTGGCAACCCTTTCAGCTTCCCCAGCCGGTTGTTTCCTCTGCCCACACTGGAAACGATTAGGTGTCCCTCTGCCTTGAGATGGATGCTCCTTACTTTGTAATTTGCCAGCCCCACCATGGCAAGAGTGCGGCACAGAGCTGCTGAGGCAGTGTCCCAAAGCAGGGCTCGGCCATGGAGACTAAGAGTGAGCTCAGCTGGGCCAGTCGGGGACTATTTAAATGCTCCTGGTTGGTTTGATCAAAAATTATTTGTGATGAAAATCAGTGGGGTTGGCCCCATCCACCTGGCACACAAGTGCATGGATTTTAGGCTGGTGGAGTAATGACTACTGTCTGTGCATGCATGTGTTATGTATACACTTTGATGAAGAACATATTCAAGTATGAGTATCTTGGAGGAAAGAAATCAACAGAACACTGCTCATGTGTTTTTAAGAGGCTGTATGTAGTGCAGCACTTGAGCTGTGTTCCATTATTTGAAATGAGATGTTCAGAAACATCTCAGTTAAGAAAAAAGAAAGTGACAAAATGTGGTGAAGACTATAAATTGTAAACTACAAAGTAAGCCCACATCTTGCAACAAAAGCTGCTTTATTCAGACAAGGAAGTGCACTTAGGCGTAGCTTTAAATAGCATGCATCAGAAAAACTCTCAAATTCTATATAATTTCACATAATTAAATGAAGGTATTTCATCCTACTACAATTTACTGCCTTGCCCCTTGTGCCTACAATGTTGATATTCATCATAGATTCGAGCAGTTTATTTCAGTGAGAGCTAACCCACACTTGCAGAGCCCAGATTATAATTATCCTTCTCCAAAGTGCCAGTCACGGTTCCTCTGTTGCCCGTCTGAGAGCCGTCGGAGCCGGCACCAGGCAGAGAGGCATTCACAGCGCAGCGGCTGCAGGCGGATCCCTGAGCAAACTGTGGCTCACCCCATCCCCATGTCTTCTTTCTGGACTCCTGCCTGCAAGACTGCTCTATTTTCCTCCTTGTTTTGCTCTTCTTAGTCCCAGGGTAAACGCAGCTCTGCCTTTTGGCTGCTGGGATCTGGGGATGTCTGGAGAAAAACATTTGTTTCAGGCAATGTAAATGGGAGGAGACAGTCCTGGAGACCTTTTTGCCCTGTTAGCTTCAAACCACTGAGAGCCCAGTGGTGGTGGCTGTGAGGTGGACATATGGACCATGGGACCGGGTCTGGTTTCTCCTAGGCCTGAAGACTATTGGGATTTGATGCAGGACCTCACAGGGCTGGGAGGTTAAGCATGAGTCATAGAATCAGAGAATCATTTGGGTTGGAAGGGACCTTTAAAGCTTGTTAGTCCAACCCTCCTGCCGTGGGTGGGGGCACCTTCAACTAGGTCAGGTTGTTTAGGGCCCCATCCAACCTGGCCTTGAACACTTCCAGGACTGGGGTATCTGACACATCTCTGGCAACCTGTTCCAACGCCTCAGCACTGTCAGGGTAGAGAATTTCTTCCTATTATCTAATCTATATTTTCCCCCTTTCAGTTTAAAGCCATTCCCCCTTGTCCCATCACTATATGCCCTTGTAAAAAGTCCCTCTCCAGCTTTTTTGTTGCCTGCTTTAGGTCTTAGAAGGCTGCCATAAGGTCTCCCCAAAGTCTTATCTTCAGGCTAAGCAACCCCAACTCTCTCAGCCTCTTTTCACAGATGTGCTCCAGCCCTTTCATCATCTTTATGGCCCTTCTCTGGACTCACTCCAAAGTGTCCATGTGTTTCCTGTGCTGGGGACCCCAGAGCTGGATGCAGTGCTCCAGATGGGGTCTCACAAGAGTGGAGCAGAGGGGCAGAATCACCACTCTCAACCTGCTGGTCACTCTGCTTTGCATGCAGCCCAGGATACAATTGGCTTTTCGGGTCAGAAGCCCACACAGAAATAAACTGGACAATGAAAATGCCACAAGAGTTTAGGGTCCCTAGCTCTGTCCCACACCAGGGAAGAGCTTCCAGGCCATGAAAGAATGCAAATCTCCACAAGGGTGCTGGTGGTATGCTCAGGGATTTGAAAGGCTGTGACCGGGGTGCTGTCAGCTTGCCCAGAGCATTGCTGTCACACCAGGAATGTCTTTCATGAGCAGTGACACAGACGTGCCTGTGCCTGCAGCATCTCTTGTTTGTGTGGCTAACAGGTAGGGCCTTGCACTGACCAGGCAGGCAACACCATGCCACAGTGCCGGCAGCAGGAGCAGCTCTGCTGTGCCACAGAGCTGGGAACAAATGGCTATCGTCCAGTCCAAACTGCAGTCCCTGGATTATGTGCTGTTACATGTGCAATTCCGCTGGTATGTTGTAACACATGCAAGGAGCTGAATGAGATCCTCACCTACTCCCTCAGCCAGCAGTCCTCTCAGGAACACCAGTGAACAGCTGAGGAGCTTCTCCCTCAGCACTGTCAGCATCATCACCTTAAAAACTACTTCATCACTTGCATTTCTAGTTGAAGTTTCCTGAGTATTGTCGATAAGCATTCTATACTGCTATATGCCTATATTATATATACTCAGCCTAGTATATGCTATTAGACTGACTATATTTTTTGCTGGGGTGGAATCTGCATGTATTACCAAAGTTCAGCTTAACTCCTTTGCTTCCCCTATCCTTGCCTATTTTTGTTTTCCTTGCCTTCATTTGTTGGAAAGGAAAAAAATGACACAGAGGCATCTTTTGTGTTTCATGTGGAGAACATCTAAAACTCTGGCCAGCAAAGTACTAAATCAGTTCTGTAAAGTAGACTTGATGAACGGATCTCTAATTAAAAGAAGGAGAATTGCTTAATTTCTGTTGTATATACCTGAACACAACAATCCTCCCCCACTTTTTCTTCCTTTTCTTTTCTAAATGTTTTTTTTTGTTCTCTTCCTTCTACATGCGTGAAAAAAAGCAACAAAAAACACCTGAGTGAAAAGTGCTGATTTTCTGCCAGTATGCTATGTACCAGAAATTCACCCTTGGTAAATGTATTGAAAAAGAGGGATTATGCTTTAGTTTGTTTGCTAAGATCTGGTTTTAGCTCCAGAGGCTTAAAGCAGGGCTTGTAGCAATGGTAGCAAAAATTCTTCCATGAAGATGTAAGATTTCTGAATTGACACAATTTCTTTAACAGAAAAACCTGTTCAAACAAAATCCTTGGTTTATTTTTTTCTCAACCCCACCTCTCAGGCTTGGCCACCTTCAGTCTGCAGCACAGGTACAGCTAGAGATGATAAAAACATGCCAGAAAGTGTGATGGGGGTTAGCTTGCCTGTTTAGCCATTCCGTAAGCCACACCGTCCTGGCTTTCAGGGAGGGATTACCACATCCATGCATTTCTATTTTTACATCCTGCAGCAAACATGTTATTACCACTGAACTGAGCGGGGCCTGCTGAGAAATGAAACTTTGGGCATTGCCTCTCACACACCAGAGGAATCCAGTGCCACCAGCCCAGCCACGGGGGTTTGCAGCTTGTCAACTCTGGAAGCAGTGGTGGGGATGGGATGGGATGGGATGTGATGAGGATACTCAACCCAGGGGAGCTTGCTCATTGCTCAGCCCCAGGGGAGCCTCAACCTGCACCTGACCCAGCTGCCATTCCTGGAGCAGGAAGGGTTCCAGGGTGAAAACCAGAGCTGGTTCCTTGTTTTCCATGTCCTCAAGGGAAAGCCGTAGGCTGGCACCTGGACCCAAACCTACTGGCACCTTCGTGGCTTTGCAGAGAGAAATAACCTTTGTCAAGCCCTTTGTAAATTTTCTATTTTACAAGTAGTACACAGGTCAGTGATTTGACTGCACAATTCAGCTACCAGGATTAAATTCTCAAGTGCACTACTGAGCTTTCAAAATAATAATCATAATTAAACCCCCCAAAATTTCTTCTATTGTATGAACATGCCAAAAGATACAGGAAATCCATGGATAGATGGATTTTTCATTTTGGCATATCCTGTAAAGTTAATACATTTGCTGAAAACCCCTTTTTCAAGCAGTATTTATGCCAAGAATTCCCTTCTGAAGCTCACAAAATATCTGAAAGTATCAAAAAAATCCGTGTTCAGTACCTGTATGGCTTCCAGTTATAATAAAGTCAGTCATGTGGCAGATATGATTGGCCTGATCTTTTGTAGCATTTTGCGTGTGTTTACATATTTGAAGTTTTCTAATTCAGATCCCTGTGCCAGAAACATGTAGCAACCTCTTCATGATGAAATTTTTTAAGCGTTATTTTTCACCGTTTTCTCCCACAATCCCACTTTGAGTTTTGATACAAACTGAGAAAAACAATAAATGAAAGGTACAACTGATTTTCCAGGCATAATCCTGACTGCAAGTGTTTGCTGGGGTGAACTGTCCTGTACAAAACATACCAGTTTTGCTATTCAGACCTCCTTTGGGAAAAATCATGAATATGGGAGTGTGGCGCGAGTGAACAACACCACAGTCGGTCCCAGAGGGGCATCTTCTGCAGTGGAGAGGCCATGGCTTGGCCAGGCCAGAGGCACATGTGCCAACTGCAGTAATAATAACTGGGAATGCCTTGGTTACTTGCTTCGTTTGTGGACACCTACAGTGAATGGTGTTCCTGAGGAATCAGTATTGGGATCAGTGCTGTTTAACACCTCTGTCGGCAGCGTGGACACGGGGATTGCGTGCAGCCTCAGCAAGTTTGCCAACAACAACAAGCTCTGTGGTGTTTCTGACTTGATGGAGGGAAGAGATGTCATCCAGAGGGACCTTGACAGACCTGAAAGGTGGGCCCATGTCAACCTTGTGAAGTTCAACAAGACCACGTGCAAAGCCCTGCACATGTGTAAGGCCACAAATACAGGCTGGGCAGAGGATGGATTGGGAACAGCTCTGAGAAAAAGGGCTTGGGGGTGTTGCTTGACAAGAATCATAGGACTGCTGATGTTGGGAAAGACCTCTAAGATCATCGAGTCCCACCATTAACCCCACACCAACATGCTAGCACTCAACCATGTCTCCAGGTGCCACAGCCACACATTTTTTGAATACTTTTAGTGATGGTGATTCCACCACTTCCCTGGGAAACTAGTTCCAGTGTCTGGCCACCCTTTTGGTGAATAAATTTTTCCTAATATCCAACTTAAATCTCCCCTGGCACAACTTGAGGCCATTTCCTCTTGTCCTATTGCTTGTTACTTGGGAGAGGAGACTGACCCTCACCTGGCTACAACCTTTCAGGGGGTTTAGAGAGTGAGAAGGTCTCCCCTGATCCTCTTTATCTCCAGATTAAACACCCCCAGCTCCCTCAGCCATTCCTTACAAGATGTGTCCCAGACCTTTCCGCAACTCCATTGCCCTCCTCTGGACACGCTCCAGCACCTCAGTGTCTTTCTTGTAGCGAGGGGCCCAAAACTAAACACAGGATTTGAGGTGTGGCCTCACTGCTGCTGAGTACAGGACAATCATTGCCCTGGTCCTGCTGGCTATTGCTGATACAGGCCAGGATGCCTTCGGCCTTCTTGGCCACCTGAGCACGCCGAAGCTCAACACGAGCCAGCAATGTGCACTTGCAGTTCTAAATGCCAGCTGTATCCTGGGCTGCATCAAAAACAATGTGGCCATCAGGATGAGGGAGGTGACTCTGCCCCTCTGCTCCTCTCTGGTGAGGCCCCACCTGGAGTACTGCATCCAGCTCTGGGGTCTCAACATAAGAAGGATATGGACTTGTTGGAATGAGTCCAGAGGAGGGCCATGAAGATGCTCACAGGACTGGAGCCTCTCCTATGAAAACAGTCTGAGAGATCTGGGATCGTTCAGCCTGGAGAAGAGAAGGCTCTGGGGAGGCCTTATAGCAGCCTTCCCGTACCTAAAGGGGCCTACAAGAGAGCTGGAGAGCCTTGTTTTTCAAGGGCATAAGACAAGGGGGAATGGCTTTAAACTTAAAAAGGGTGAGTTCAGATTAGATATTGGGAAGAAATTCTTTATTGTGAGAGTGGTGAAGCACTAGGACAGGTTGCTCAGAGAGGCGGTAAATGCCCCGTCCCTGGAAGTGTTCAAGGCCAGGTTGGCTGGGACCCCGAGCAACCTGCTCTAGTTGAAGGTGTCATTGGCTGTGGCAGGGAAATTAGGTGATCTTCAAGGTTACTTCCAAACCAAACCATTCTATGATTAATTGCAATTTGATCTTCAACCAACAAGAAAAGCTTAGCTCTATAGGAAGGGACAGTGACTGCTGATGTGGGTTGATGAGAAGGCTTCAGAGATGGGACGTTGTGTATGACCGAAACATGGATGGTGACAGAGACTCAAAATATTACACTGGAGAGCCTGGGCCAACCATGAGCCATAAAATTTTGTCAATGATCTCCTCACAGTAGCAGTGGTTTGCAGAGAGCCCAGGGAAGATCATAGCACCTGCAAGATGTTAGAACAAACAGGAAAAGCAAAACTGCAACTTTACATCAACTGTCAACATGGCGTAAAACACCATCCCAAAAACAACCAGCTGTTTTAAGGTAATGTCAGGAATTGGACAAAGGTGATAGTAATTGCCTCTTCTTTTTTGTGTGGGCAAAAGGGATGCCTGGAACAGGAGCACTGGGGTGGTACCAGCTTTTGGCAGGAGCCCTGGGGATGTGGGTAAGTAGACACCTCACAGCACCTACTCCTGGCATGCATGCAGAAGCACCAAGCAGCATCTGACATGGCAGGAAGGCCTGGATAATTCTTGTTGGCTTTTCACTGGAGAAAAACAGCAGGTGCTGCTCAACAGGAGAGAGTAAAGGCCAGTAGTGCTGAGGAATTTTGTTTCCTTGGTAAGCCTGTACTGGTATAGCAACAATGGAAATGCCAGAGGAAAGATCAAGGAGAGAAGCTGGCAAAAACCCTTCAACAGGTAAAACAATAAAGCAGTGACATATCGTTCTTCCTGGTGAAAAACAAATATGGGTGGTAAGAGTTAAAGCCATTCACATATTCTTGTGAGGTTGGCAGGGTATAAGAGTTGAGAGAACATGCTGGGTTATGGGTCTGGAAATGTCTGACAGAGCTGGACCACAGCCAGTAAGCTATGGTAGGAAAGCTCATTAGATCAGGAAGATACTGAAGTGGAAAGCTGGCAGGGCCCTGTGGCCAACACGGGTCCAGAAAATGTTTGGGAAGACAAGTCAGGGATGACCAAGAGCATTGTGTCAACAAAACATTAGCAAAGACCTAAATGAGCTGAAGATCAGCTGGGAAGAAGTAGATGAAAGGACCAATGTCTGCGGTTTTGGAGAAATCATCTGCCGGGTTTATGAGTCACAGAGACCAAAACCAGATAGAAACAAGAACTGGGCAGGCAGAGTTATGGCCTGCTGGGTCTGGGAATGAACCACTAATTTATTTTGCATGTACTGTATTGCTGATTCCCTCCATATTTGAATTTAAAATTAGGGGTTTTTGCACCCAGAAAAATGAGTAACACTTGTGAGTTTAATTCATACCACTTGCATCACTGCTTCCGTGAATCTGGTGGCCATCAGTTTTAAGTGTATGTGGGAACCTTGGGCTGTTCCCTTGCTCTCATTCCATCTATTTACTACACTTATGGTAGGACACTGGAAGTGGTGATGAGCATTGCAAAACCTGGTTGTTTTTCCTGGATCCCACTGCTTTCAGCTCCCGCTACTTTCCTTTCCCATGAAGCCAATGACTACTGCATGCAGAACTTAATGTCCCGGAGCAATAGCTGGGGAGGTGACAGCTGTCACGGACTCATGGCCAGATGTGTGCACATGGCTGCATCTCCATCTGTAACCGAATGGGATGCAGCAAGTTATGGACTGTGGTTTTTTACGATGTGCTTGGAGTGTTTGCTTGGAGCCTGGCTGAGGACAAACTTTTTCTGTCACATTCCTGAGAGTTTGGGGAAAAGTTTCTGAGGACGTTTTACAGGGTGTTATTGAAGGCCACCATGACACAGTAACTCAAGTATGTGACACTGAGTATTTCTCAGTCACTAATAGCCTTGTGGTGCTTGTGGAATGGGATGCCATCATGACTGATGGATCTGGTGTTTTCCATTGCTCTTGATGCTCATTGACTTGCAGGGGAAGCAAGCACATCAGGAAGGTCCCTGATGTGCTAGTTTTTTCCTCCTGTTTGTGTAGGTAGTGGCATATCACATCTTGCGATTGAAATTTCTAATAACAACAACAACCATGGTAAGCCTTCAGTCCACTTGGGAAGACCAGTGGAAAAAGTTGTACTGGTGATCTATCTGGGTTCTGTTTCTACAGGTCTAGTTGACAAACTCAGGATTTCACCCAGTATATAGAACAGAAAGCCTAGCCAAAACTTCTTTTACCTAGAGAAAGAGATCGGATCTGTTTTTTCCTAAATGAAATTTTGATGGAGTCAGTCATAGATGTTCTTGTTTACTGCAGTCCCAGAAGTGTAAGGCACATGGTTCCTCCACAGAGCATTTCAAACAGTTAATCTGGAGTGAAGTGTGGCTGCTCACCAGATGAGGTAGTTTCCTTTTCAATTGTCATTCCAAAGCAATACTAGGAATGTGGGCAAAAAATGCTGTGACATGAAGCTTGGACTGACTTCAAAATAAGTTCTAAATTTGTTTTCTGCATAATCACCTCTGTTTAGAGGTAGACATTTTATTTCCAAAACGCTGATGGCAGTTTGGAGACCACAATACATCTCTTCACAAGTGCAGTAAGCTTGCGGCCCACACCTTCCCAGAGTCTGTCCAGTCACTTCCTTGAGCAAATCCCATCAAAGATGCCTGTAGCTCACCAAAGAACTCCATTTTGGTTACATTTGTATAATTATACTAGAGGCACAGGATATGCATCTCTCTAAGCACCCTTATTTTTTTCCATATCAAAGCCACTTGTTCCCTTGTTCAGATCAAAGACACTTCTCAGCATTAGAAGTTTATTACATGAAGTACTAAGCTGAACAATTACAGCATGCTTGCTTGATTGATCTCTATCAAAGGATACCTCAGAATGTTCATTATTTTTACTTTGTGCTCTGCTGGGTTTGTTTGTTTTCTTTTAACCCCAGAAGCACAGGAAGGCTGCCACTGGACACCACAGCAGCTTTGGTATTCCTGTTGCTATACAGCCCTTTTCTTAGCTGTGTTTTTAAAGGTTCATGAGTACATTGTACATTGAGTACATATTCCAGAAGGTTATGACAGGCATTTAAAATTGGTCTATGGGCTGCCATATAAAATTATATTAATGAAAAAAAAGACTAATTGCCCAGTCAGGTGGATGCAGCAGGGGTGGGAAGCTTGAGGGAACTGCTTCTTATTGCATTTGTATTCCTTGGATTAATTGCCCCTGTGCTCTAGAAACTGCTCTGTGTGCCATGCCATATGCACTTCAGAAGCACAAGACTGTCCTTTGCTAGTGGCTAATTAGTCAGAAGGCTCTGAGGACACTGGTTAAGGAAAAAATTCTAAAGCAAGCAGGACTGGCTGTCTTGTCATCTTCAGTGAAACCTGCCCAAAATATACAGAGACACTGGCACCTGCAAGCGAAAGCCTCAGACCTGGAGGAGTCAGGTTTGAGCCTTTTCACTGTTTTGGGCTCCTTTTGATAGGTAAGATAGCCAAAAGACAGGAGGTGGCTTTTCCTTTCCTTCCCCTGCCACCCATGGGCACTTTTCACAAAAGACCCCTGTGTGTAAAGCCCAGATTTAAGTATGAAGTAGGGAAGAAGTTTAAGTGTGTTGATCCCAAAGCTGCTAAACATGCAACAAGCAGGGAGGCGTGAGCCAGGCTGGACTCTCGTGCCTCTCGAGCCATCACAGCAACTGAGCCCAGCTGCAGGAGTGCTACAGCTGCAGACAAAAAAAGATCTCCTTAAGTTTTAGGATGAGACAGACAACATATTCCCCCTAGAGATGGGAAGAATTAGCATTGCTGTGCAAGGCTCTGTGCATGATTTTGTTTAGAAAACTGGTTCCAGCTCTGATCAGCTGTGTTTTAATAAAAGATAAACTGAAACAGATATGGTGAAAAGCTCTAAGGGTGATCAAGGCAGTGGGATGTCTATGCTCCACGTGGAGACTGAGAGTGACTTGTTTGGCTTAACGATACAAAGAAAACAGGACCTTCATGAAAAAAATTATGTGTTGAAATTATAGTGAAACAAAATAACTATTTAGGTTAAATGGCAGTGTTAATAGTATAAAAAGAAATGGTGATGAGGAAAATTAAGTCAGAAATGAGAAATTGTCTGGTTATCTAAGAAATGGCATCTGGCAGGAGCTTTCCAACAAAAGAAAGTGTCAAGGAGTTGGGATGGGTTCAGAAGGACCTTACTATGTGTATGGAAATGTTTATGTGACATTGGGGATGAGCCTTCCCATCCCTCAGATGCCCTTGAGCCCTCCTGGTGCAGCGATGTGCCTCCTGCTGCCCAAGCAGTGCAGTCCATGTGGGGCACTGGAAGGGAAGTTGCTTGTACATCCCTGAGCCTCTCCCAGGCTGCACATGCTGCTGGATCCATGTCACATTTCACAGAATCACACAACCAATTAGGTTGGAAAAGACCTTTGAGATCATCAAGTCCAACCTCTGACCAGACACCACCTTGTCAACTAGACCATGGCACTGAGTTCCATGTCCAGTCTTTCCTAAAACACCTCCAGGGATGGTCACTCCCCCACCTCCCTGGGCAGCCTATTTCAGTATCTTATCAGCCTTTATGTAAAGAAATGGTTCCTAATGTCCAGCCCAAACGTCCTCTGGTGCATATTTAATGGTGCTGGGCAGCAGAATTCCTGAGTCTTTTTGTATCTCTAGCTCTTGATTTCTGTGCTGCCATTCATCACTTGCTGTAAAGCAGAGCTGGTAGAGCCAGGCTGCTCGGCAGAACGCTGGGAAGATTAATGGCGGTGAGGTGCTCGGATGCTGCAGTCATGAAGGTCATGTGAGTATGTGAGGCAAGCAGGCTGGGATTTCAAAAGCATGGAGGAAATGCTGCTGAAAGCCAGTGCCGCCTTTATTCCTATATCCATGTGGAACTTTTGAAAATACTTCACTCTGATGGCAAAGAAAACACAGTTTTTTGCAACTTCTCCTCTGAAATTTTAGTGGGAAGAAGGGAGTAGGGGATACACTACCTGGCCTGTGGTTGGCATGCACCGAAGAGTTCTCCTCCATTTCTGTAGTCTCCTGTTGTATATTACAGACCTTCACTCTGCCCTTTAGCGTCTGATCACTTCTGCTCGGATCTTCATTCACCCATGGTCTTGCAGAGTTACTTGTGGTGTGTGCTGCTTAGAAATCTGATGCCTATTAAAAAACCCACTCGTTTCTGTCCTCTGCCTTTTGGGAGGAGTGAGTTAAAGCCTCTTCCTATTCCCAGCAAAAGCAGCGAAGCTAAAATTATTATCCTCCAGCTGTTCCCTCCCTCTGGCTGGTGGTCAGTTCCACAGTAATCAGCTGGTCTAAGTTTATCTGTACAAATGTGTACTTTGATGTAAACAGGAAGGAAAAGTGACATGATGTTTGTGTAGTTTGGATATTGTTTGCAAGACTCCTGCAAGAATCACAGATGGGCAGGAGTGGGATGACAATTACTTCAGCCTGGTGATGGTCTTCAGGATGTCACATGTTCTGTCAAACTTCTATGTGGAGATTGCACTGATCACAAATAATTTTTGGTGGTGGTTAGGATATATCAGGAAAGGAAAGGAAAGAAAAGGATCAAAGCTAAATAATTTCTGAATGAAAACCAGAGAAAACTTGCTGAAATGGATTTTCAGTTAGCTGAAATAGGTAGCACTACAATGCAGCACCTCTTCTCCCACCTACCCCCTTGGGCTTTCTGCTGAAGTTTCCCTCTGAGAGCTAGTTAATGATTTTTGCCTCACTTCTGATAGAAGAAAGATAGCCAACTTTTGTGGCTTTGATTCCTGCCTCATTTATCTCTGCTTGTTGCATCTGTGGCTTTACTGAGGTTATTTGTCAAAGAATAGGTTCTGAAGTACTCTAAGTGTTACCCAAGCTCAGGTCTAAGGAATTAATAGACTTAGAGGATCTGGTCAATATAAGAACTACAACAAAAGACCAATTTCCTCCCAGTCAGCGGTATAATCAATTTTATCGCAGCTCACGCATTATCAGCACTTGCTTTTTGATCAAGACACGTTTGGGCTTGGGGTTTGCCACTGCAGTTTGTCTACTTAATTCAATTACTTCTTTGATCACTTCTGAGAGAAGTACTTGTAGATTAAATTCCCGTTTAGTTTTTAATTGGACATAAGCAAAAACCCTCACCTTTTCCTCATTTTCTGGGATAGCAGAAGCAGCAACATGAAGTCTGTCTTTATTTGCACAGACATCAACCAGATGTCATTAATTCTTCCTAAGGGCGTTCAAATGCAAGAACAAGTTGCTCCCTTTCCCCATGAAACGCAGTTATCTTCTGGGAAATACAGGAGTCCCTCTCACTCCCCCTGAAATGACACACACCCCTTCTATAGCCTTAACTTGGACCCCACAACTCTGCTGTGCTATTTTATTGCCACTGCGTCAGATATAACACAGACATGCAATCTGGAGTGACAGAGACCAGTGGATTTGATTCCTGACAGAGCTTCAGCAACAGCAAAACAATGGGCTCCCTAAAGGAGCTAGACTCATATTTCAATAAAACTCCATAAAATGAGCAGTTATGAATACCCAGAGAGCAAATTACATGGAGCTGCAAAAAATGGGCTGAAGAAGATACAAGCTGTTCTCAGGCAGCTCAGGCTTCTTTCCCTCCCAGGGCATTTGACAGCACAAGACCTTTTTGCTTCCATTTGAGGACACTTTGAACTAATTTCTGTAGGAGAGAGGTAATCTGCTGTACTTTATTCCCTTCATCAGCTTCTGGGACCCTCTGAACTGGATGGCAAGAAAAAAACCCATTTTTTTTTTCCAAGTCAGAATATCTGTAGTGCCTCACTAATTATTTTTAATTAGCTGTGAGACTCAAGACTAACTGTATTATGTATCTCGTTGTCTTGGTTATTGCGTCATTGTCATATTGGTGGGAATGATTTTTATAACCAGTAAGGACATCGCTGTAATACATTGATCAGTGTGGTGAAGAAATGCTTCATGAATTTGTAAAAATGCAGTCAGATATAAAACAAGTTTATAGAGCTAGTTCTTCACAGTCTGTCCTCAATCTCATTTCTGGATGCCATTTTGCTTTTCCTAAGCTGTGTGAAAACAAACAAGGAAAACTAACAGGAAAATAAGAGTTCTGATTTTAGCTATAAGAAGCATTAATCCCACCTTTTGATGCACAGTTGAATGAAGCTTTGGCTTTGTAGGGCAGCTCTGTTCTGTTCAACAGCGAGGAACTCTTAATTAAGACTCATTTAATCTCAATCTTACATGGCAGTCCAGAGTGCCCTCATCATGCATACAGCCCAGGTGAAGAGTTCTGAGTGCACCTTGACCCTCTTCAGCTCTTGGTTGCCCAAAACATTGTACCCTTTGATATCTCCTTCTTAGCCAAGGTTTGTAGCTCTGCCGTCTCATCTCTCCCCCCAGACCTTCTGGTGCTTAGCTAAACACTTCCCACAGTTCCATTTGTAAAATGCTATTGTTCTGGACCCTTCCCAGGCCCTGAAATAACACCTGAGAAGCTGGTCCTTGTGGACATGTCAAAAAGACAACATGGAAGGCTTTTTTTCTGCAGGGTTTTTTATTTCTTAGTGATAATTTGTAAGCCTCAATTTAGCTTGACCTCAGGTAAACTCCAGAGCTGTAGGCAGGATTTGGCATGGTTGAACATAATACTTTTCTTCTACTTTCAGCTTGCAGCTCTCAACATTTCTATGGTAAATTGCTTCTCTGTCTATTTTAGTTCATGTTTAATATAGAATAAACTTAAGAAATGTGGAAGAGCATCAAGCTGTAAAATAGTCCTCAAGTGAGTCATGAGGCCCAAATAGTTCTGCTGAGAAACCAAGAGCATTTCCCAGGCCTTACCCTCTCCATGGCTACCCACATTTCTTGTGCACTGCCAGTTCCTACCTACCCCACAGTGGAAAGGGAGCTGCTGAAAAATCCTATTCTGTGAAGTGTGCTGAGGGCATAAGCATGGTCTCAACATATTTCATGTGACCCTTATGATTTAAGGGATATTACGCATTATTAAATTCTTTTGTATGTGGAAGGACTTTTCAATACATCCCTGTTCTTTAATGAACTGAGGTCACAAGTGCACATTGTTGAATCATGTCCAGCTTTAATCCACCGGCACCCCAAAGTCCTTCTCAGCAGAGCTGCTCTCAATCCCTTCATTCCCCAGCCTGTATTGTTACTGGGGGTTGCCCTGATCCAGGTGCTGCACCTCACATTTGGCCTTGTTGAACCTCACCAGATTCCCATGGGCCCACTTCTCAAGCTTGTCCAGGTCCCTCTGGATGGCATCCCATCCTTCAGGTGTGGCAGTCATGCCTGACACACCACTCAGCTTGGTGTCATCTGCAAATGTGCTGAGGGCGCACTTGATACCTTCGTCTACATCAATAATGAAGATATTAAATGACACTGGTCTCAGTACAGACCTCCAAGGGACACCACCTGCCACTGATGTCCATCTGGACATTGAGCCACTCTTCACAACCCTCTGGATGTGACTAGCCAATCAATTTCTTATCCACCAAACCATCCACCCATCCAATCCCTCTTTCTCCAATTTAGTGAGAAGGATGTGGTGGGGAACTGTGTCAAAGGCCTTACAGAAGTCCAGATAGATTGCATCCATAGCTATTCCCTTGTCCACTGATGCAGTCACTCCATCGTAGAAGGCCACTGATTTAGCCAGGCAAGACTTATCCTTGGTGAAGCTGTGCTGGTTGTCACAGATGATATCCTTGTCTTTTGTGTGCCTTAGCACAGCTTCTAGGAGGATCTGTCTGTTCCCTGGCCTTCCCAGGCACAGGGGTGAGGCTGACAGGTTGGTAGTTCCCTAGGTCCTCCTTTCTACCCTTTTGAAAAATGGGTGCAATGCTTCCCTTTCTCTAGTCACCAGGGGTTTCATCTGACTGCCATGAGTTTTTGAATATCTTGAAAAGTGGGTTGGCAATTACATCAGCCTATTCCCTCGGGATTCTTGTATGCATCTCATTAGGTCCCATAGACTTACGTATGTTCAGGTTCTTCACGTGGTCTCAAACCTGACATTCTCCGACAGCGGGAAGGACTTTGATCCCTCAGTCCCCATCTCTCGGTCCACCCACTTGAGAGGTGTGGGAAGAGAGGCTGACAGTGAACACTGAGGCAAAAAGTCATTGAGTACCTCAGCTTTTTCCTCATGTGTGGTTCCCAGTTTGCCAGCTGGGTTTTCTTTGGCCTTTCTTTTCTGGTTAACAGGTAGAACTGGTTAACTGTAGAGGCCTTTCCTGTTATTCGCTGTGTCCTTTGCCAGGTTCAGCTCCAGCTTTGCCCTGACCTTTCTCACCCACTCTGGTAGGGTTGTCTATTACCTCAAGGAGTTATCCTCCAGGCGTTCCAGGATTCTTCTGGATTGCCTACAGTTCCCTGTGCTGCACGTCCAGCAGATGCTGGGGCGGTTGAAGTTCCCCAGCAGGATGAAAGCCTAGTTTCTTGCAGGTCTATCTAAAAGAAAGGCATGTATTTTTTCAAATCACTAAAATCTACATTTTATAATTAATTCCATAGAAATGGAATGCATAACTGGTGTTGTCTAAATATATAGTTTAGAAATTAGTTTTATTTTTTAAAAATTGGAAAACATGGTATAGCTAAATGAAGAATTGCAAAACATTGTTTATTCTGGAAACAACTTTCCCTGATATCTATACATATTCATGTAATTTTTTATTGAGTTGTGGCAATTTAGAAGGTTGTACTTACATGGTAATAAAAGATACTTTATCTTCCATCTAGAGATATCCCCAGAAAATAATACTGACACATTTAAGATTTTTAGCTCCAGGTTCAAGTTGTTGAAGAAATATCAAGTATACGTTTTGAACATGATTTGTACCCTGTTATCCTTTTCTTTTCCTAAGCTGTCCACTATCTCTCCATCAAACTGCTTGATGTTGTTACAAAAATTATGTTAAAGGTCATAGCAGCATTGTAAGCATTGTAACTTAGATGATTTTAAAAAAAGAGTTGTGACTATTTTCTGTGTGTTTCAAAGATAAAGTTACAGTTACTACAGGCAGCAAGAGAGATCTACAACTTCTGCATCAACAGGAAACCCAACAGCAGCGGAGGCTGGGTGCTTGATGGTGTAGGGAAGTTTGCTGGGATTTCAGTAAGTGCTGCACAGAGACAGAGCAGATCCCTTGATGCCTTAGTGCTGTCATTGCCATCAGGGAAATCTGCCATCTTAGTAATTTTCTCGGTGATTTTTCTAATCCTATCCCTAGTGTTTATAAGCAATAAAAGGTGGGTTTGCTCTGGGAGATTTCTCTGTGGTTATATGCTGTAAGCAGGATGGAAATGGAACATGTTTCGCCCCATCTTTCCATTCCCTGTCCTTCCTCCCGTATCTCCTGTTCTGGGTCTCAAAGGAGGAGCCAGGATTTGGCACCTGCCTGTCAGTGGGAGTGATGCTGCAAGTGTCCCCTCCAGAGCTGTTTTTTTGGGAAGTGTTTATCCCACTCAAACTCATTGGCCATTTCCACACCAGGTCTTCATGAGTTAGGAGAAAGACTCACTACCCTACTGAACTTTCTGAAACTGGTGGACTATTTATTGCATTTCATTTTGATAATGGTTTTTGCAGGTAATTAACCCATTAATTTTTGTTTAATTTCTGTTTTCAAATAAAAGAAGCTTGTAGGCATCAGAAGATGTTTTGGGAAGTTGCCACTGTTTTGAGCACTGAGGGATAAATCAAAACATCTGGCTGGGCTGGTGTTCTGAGGGGCTGCTGAACTATTACGTATATTTCAGGATGAAAATAAGTGATAGAGGAGGTGGCAAAGTATTGTACGTATGCATCACTGTGATTACCGTGGTAGCAGTGTCACCCAGGGCTGAAGGCCGGGCCCCAGCGGACTCAGTCAGTGCTTTAGTGATAACCGTGAGGATGTCAGTTCAGGATTGAGATACGCGTTTGTATAGCGTCACAAATGGAATCAGACTGGTAATCTCTGCTGAGCCTCTCAAAGCCATATTTCCAAATCAAGGACCAGTGCAGATTTCAAACCAAATTCAGTCCAGTTTTTCCCCTTCTCTAAACAGGAAAAGAATACCTGAAGTAAGTATGTTATAAAATCAGTGCTGGCAGCATTGTGTTGAAAGCAAAAATATCCCATTAATTCCTCTTTAACAATCATGACTACATTGCTGCAAAATGGAAATGTCATAACCATATTAGTGTATTTACTAGAATAGGGTGTGCAATTTATCTGTGGCATCAATGAAATAAAAATCCCTTATAGGCAGCTACCATCAGCACACACCTTGTTTGCTGCTTTTAGTCAAAGCAGAGCTATTGGCTATTTAGGAAGGTCTTTATGAAGCCAAACGCCAAAGATCATGGCTATTTACCCAGCTGTCACTCTTTTAGCTACACACACACACATACTCAGCTGCTGTAGCACTTGTTGTGTGTTCCCCTTGCTTGTAAATATGTTCCTTCTTGGTGGTGTTTTCATGTGCAATCTGGGACACAGCAGGCTTCTGAATTTTGATTACATTTATGGGCATTTTACTGCTGTCAGAATGATACTCCAGAAACGCCCTTTCTTTGCCCTGATAATTTCATTGTGCTTATGTTTCTTGCTGACACCTTTAATTTCAATTTTGTCTCCAACTATAGATATGCTTCATGTGTTTGCTTGAAAATCTACTCAAAGATACCACTGTTGCTTAGTTAAATGTACGACAGCCAAACATTCCTATAAAATTAAGCTTTAATTCTAGGTCTGAGGAGCCTGAATACTAATGAACTGGTTTTGGATATGTAAAAGTAAGTTTTATGAACCCAGTCCAGACAGTCAACTGATATTAAAAATCTCCATCTGAGGAAATATTGACTTCATCCCTGTCCCTGGGGCTGCCGTGGGCTGCACTTTGGGGTGGTGAAGAGGGGTGAGTTTGAAGCCAAGCTGAGACAAAGGGCTTGTGTAGCATTTGCCCAGTCCCAAAGGATGCAAGGACACCTGTCCAACATCCCTGCCTTTGGCTCCAAAGTGGAGCTCAGCCCAGAGGTGCTACTGCTTCTCAGAGCAGAGCTGTGCCATGGTGTAATGGGAAAGGGGGAGTTCAGCAAAACGTGAGGGGATGGCTCTCCGCACAGTTCTCTCTCAAGACATTTATTTGCAAAGTGTCTACATAACATCCCATCTCTCTCATTCGAATCCCTGCTTTACTTTCAATTGCAGCCTGGAGCATTGTGAAATGTAGTTAGGGAAAAATGGGTTTAATCAGGAAATTCTGAGAATGTGCTCATTAGTATAAATGTTTGGATGTGGGTAGTTATTTAATCCTTCACAGGAAAATTAGGCATTTACATTCTCACAGTTTTGTTGGAAGAGAAACGCTGGGCACAGAAGGATCTCAGCAGCCGCTCATTAATACGTCTCTGTCCAGGAGCAATCTGCATTACCTGGTGAAGCCTTCAAGCCTTCAGCAAAACTGCCTTTCCTAAAACCAAGGGAATTGCAACTCTGTTCCTGTGTGTGCATCATGCGACTGTAGCTGAGGGGCAGTGGCTGCCAGCAGAGGCAGCAGTGGGAGAGAACAGAGAGGCATTTAGGTATCTGTGAAATACATGCAAAGAGCTGTAGTGGTCTGGCTAAATTTAACTTCCCTGTTGCACTACGATCAACAACCCCACTCTGTACTGCATTGGTTAAACTAGGAAATGAGCTCCCCTTTGGAAGTGGCAAGCAAATAAAAAACCCGCTGTCCCACACACACAGTCCCATCACAGCTCCAATGAGATGTTAATGGAGGGCAGAGCAAAGGGCTGGCTGTGTCACTGCTCAAAAAAGAAAGAGAGAGAAACCAAATGTGTCAGACGACAAATTTTCTTGGCAAAATTATTAAAGGCTCAGATCTAAAAATAATAAATCATGGCTATCTGTGTATAAATAATAAAATTAATCAGCACTATCTGCAAAGTGCTTGTAAAAGTGCCAGAGGATGAACTCTGAACTTTCCCAAAGCTGGTGCTGGTGCAGAGGTTAGCACCTCCGAAAGGTGAAGGAAGTTCTATGGCAGCAGGGCCCAGGAGCCAGGGTACTTGGGTGGGGACGTGGGTGCCTGGGGGCAGGTGCCCCTCCTTGCCTGTGCTCAGTGTGCAGCACAGGCTATCATCTCCAGCCACAGCAAAAGCAGCAAGTGGGCAAAGGGGAAAGCCCAAAGCACCCAAAATGTCTGCTCTGCCCTGTCCTAAGTGTCTGTGCAGGCTACAGGGTGATTCGCCACAAGGCTGCAGGATGTTTACAGTAAACTGAGTCACCCTTCAACCTCCATCTCTAACGGGATTTCAGTCACCTGCTTGACAAGAAAGCACTTTAAATTTAGGAGTCTTAACCTTGAATTGCTTCCTGGTCTAAGTACTCCTTGCAGGAGAAACACTGGCTTTTTGCAGGTGAGTTTTTATTCCCAGTGTCTCTATAATTCCTTTGAGTTCATGCAGGGGTGAAATCAAATAGCAGTAAAATAATGCCCAACAGGAAGAAAAATTGTCGTGAACAATGACTTCTAATGACTGCCTGTAACCAAATAATTTAGCCTGTCTGAGCAGAGCAGTTCCTTTAAAACTTTCCAGTGTGGCTGTCCAAGGCTCATTTTGCAAGAAGAGAGAACAGAAGTAAAGGAGCTTTTAAACATTTTGAAAAAAGCCAGTGAGGGTTTCTAAGCTGCTGTAAAACATGAGATTAGAAGAAGGGAATGGTCGTCTTCAGTCTACAAGGAGAAAACAAAGTACTGGATTTCCACAAGCACTGGGCACCTGCACTGATTTTGACTGGAACGGCACCACTGGAGAATTTGCATCTCTCCAGGGCTGTTGTTTCTATGCCACATGAATTCTGGTGGAGAGTGGGTAGCTGTCATGCTTTTGTGTAGGCTGCTAGCAGATTACTACAAGTGAGAATTACCGGTGCTGTGGTGTAGAGTGGATTAAGTAACCCCACAACATCCCTTCTGTTGGAGAACCATGTCCATATGGAACTGGGACAATTTCTGGCTTCTGCTAGCTGCACATTAGGCGTCCATTTTCTTTATCATTGCCTGTTTAGGGTCCTTAAACCCACAAGTCCTAGCCCCAGCCACATATAACAATGATGAGTGTTTCTGAAGAGGTTGTACTGGAATTGCACATAGGACACAGCAAGAGCAGAAACATGTGAGGAAGGGTGAAGAGCATTGAGGTTAAGGCAGTAAGTTCCTGCAGTTACTTGGTTTGGGCAGGTGTGGGGAGGGCCCTTCTCTCTTCCCTCCTGAAAGCAGTGACTGCTGCTGTGATTAGTCCCCTCAATGCAGACTTCCTCCTCTGCTTGTGGCCAACAGCCCACCTGCCCACAGCACCTCGTACCACCTTCAGAAACTCTCACACCTCTCTGGATTTGTAGTGCTGTGCCATGAGGGTACCTATTTCACCTGAATCACCTGTGTAGTGGAGCTGGTGTACATGGCTAATCCTGCCCAGCACCGAGCAGGAGCAGCATGTCTTGCACCTGCCTTTAATTCCATTTTTATGAGACGTTGTCACTGTAACTTTCTGATTTAGGTACACCCCAAATTTCTTTTTCTTTGCTAAGCCTTGCCTTATAACTATTTTTTTTTACCCAGAAGGAAGAATCTGCATCCCTGAGAATAGTGAAACTCCAGGGCTGCATGTTAGCTCTTCCCACAGCCAGTGACACACAGCTCTCCCAGGACAGCTGGGTGTGACTGTGCACGTCCCTGGCTGCTGGGGACCTCGCCATGCTAGCTCAGCACGGCTGCTCAGCACAGTGTGGCTGGAGGCAACAGTGGCATTTATGGTGGCATCATTTCACATACCTGTCCTGCAAATCCCAGCCTAAGGCGGCCCTCTGGACAGAGCCCCACGGTGGTGGTCCTCCCCCCTCACCATTGCCTCTTTAGTGTGCCCGGTGCAATGGCTCCTCTTCACTGCCTGACCTCACATCCCTCACTGCAGGACAAAACCCAGACAAAAATATCACCTTGTTCGTACATAATAAAAAAGTCATTTTCACCCCAAACCAGGACTAGTTTTTCTCTGAAGCTGGCTTGCTCTCAATGGAAAATGGGCCTGATACTGCTTTAACAAAATGTGCAGAAGTGAACCCATTTGTTTATACCAAGCTAGGAAAATCCCTTCACTTTGCTGTAGTTACAAATGTTTTTCACACTACTGTTCAGGACTTCTGCTTTTTATGTCTGGCCTAAAAGCCTACTCTCTCCAGCCATCGAGGACTTATTAACCCCATTTATGGGAAATGGTTGTGCACTGACTCAGAGGGAAGAATGACACTTACTGAATCACCAGCACCACCATCCCATGGGTTTTCCTTGGAGGCCTCTCAACTAAATATTAGCTAGGAAAACACAGGGCCATAGGGACTGCCGCCCCGACTGCAGCCAGCAGCTCACCTATCATCGTTCTGTCCACACAGACATGCCTGTAATCCATGGAGCCCAGGCTCTGCCTTGGCGCGGGGTCAGGCACCGCAGCTTTGTATCCAAAGCTCGCGTCTCACTGCATATTAATTCTTTCCAAGCAGCGGATGATGTTCTGTCCTCAGCAGCAGCCGGCCTCTTGCTCTCCGACAGCAAATTAGGATGCTTTCAGGCAGCGCCCTCTGCCTCTCCCGCACCCCAGCTCTGGCTCTGTCAGGGGCAGGGGGGTGCAGCAGCAGCAGACAGAGCTTCCCTGCACCTCGCATCCCGGGCTTTTATCTTTGGGTGTGATGCTCCCCAAACCTGTCCTTCCAGCTCAGGCTTTGGTGTGGCACCCCACCATTCCTCTCCCTCTCCATCCTTGCTCCCCTCTTCTGAGGAGGTAAGGTATGGGGTCTGGGAAGAGAAGGAGGACAGCTCGGGAGAGCAAAGTGCTGCAAGCAAAGCTGGGCCTCTGGGCATCTGAGGCCTCAGAAGGCACGACTGGTTGCACTGGAAAAGTCATTCGTGCACTGAATTGGTTTCATGCCTGACAGATCTGTGCAACTCAGATCTGTCCAAGATCTGACCAAGAGAAGATCGTGGTGTGTTTCTGTGGCCTTACATCCTCACTTTTTTCTGAATTGCCAGCAATCGGGCTGGCCAATCTGGCTCAGAGTTCAACCTCTGGCTCAGGTCTGGAGTAAGTAAAGATATTTTCATGTGGAAACAAGCCCTTTACACCATCAGAATGGGTAAAGCTGACTAGGCAGGCTGGCTAGATGCACAATAGATATTTATCAATAACTGAGATGAGAAGATAATGTTTTGCTTAATCTGAGACCACAAAATGGTATTATGTTGATGCTCTAAAGAATGTTATTTTCTTGAATTTTTAAAGTGAAAAGGTTCTTCTTTAAAAAAAAAAAATCCCTCTTTGCTATGGAATTAAGTGTGTCTAGAAGTTTGTTATTTTCTGCTGTGTAATAAAATGGCCTGTATTTGTTATTCTTGAAAATTTCCAAGAATGCTGAATAGGTTTGATGCAGAAGGTATTTCAAGTAGTCTGGATACCTCCATTGAAGTCTGCTATGTAGCCTTTGCATTTGTTGTTTCACCTGAGCGTGTTTTAAAGTACAAATAGCATAAAGTAGTATAAAAGACAGTCAGATAAAATAGAGACAGTACTCTTTCTCTGCCTGTGTGTGAAGGCAAAGGGGAAATGGAGAAAAGCCATCAATAGCCACACTTAGCGGGTGTGAAAACTGCTCAGATCTTTGCCTAGATCCCAGGTACATCCCAAATCAGGTCAAAATACCACCAAGAACACAAGTCAGGAGTGCAGGAAACTCAGGGGCTGAAGGGTGTCATGCTCCCATCAGCCAGCAATGAATCAATTCAGCACAATCTGCCAGCCTCAGCAGGAGATTTCAATGTGCGGTCAGTAAAAGCTTGATCCAAGCCAAGGCCCCTGATGCAGCTGGTATTCCCCTTGTATGCTGTAAGAGTCTTTGAACCTGGTTCCTGTTATGTCACCACATTTCTGTCCAGGTCAGACGCTTCATGGCTGCCCCCTCCCAAATGGAGTTTATCCCGACTGAGCAGTTTCATGTGCAGAAATGATGGTCATTCTTCCTTTGCTTTACAAGCCACTGCATAGTACTGGCAATACAAAATGACTTTCCAGTGCAGCTCAAACCTGGACAGGCTTCAGTGGTGTGTGAGGCTCCTTAGTACTCTCTCTTACCAGGTCCCATTCATAGACATAAACAAATTTGTTAAATTTTAACCATTTTGTCTGACATTTTCCATCCTGGGAATTGGCCTCAAGATTTTTGACTTTTTTTTTTCCTGTTTTTGTAGTGAGGTGGTGGAAAAACTGGAAATTTCAACATTTTCATATGATTCCTGGGCAATCATTTCCAGGCAGGAAGCTAGAGAAAAATATGCTAATTTACTGGGCTGAAATCTTGCACCCTTTTCCCTGAGTGAATGCCATACTTTTGGGATGGTGGCAGTGGTACAGGCTGAGTGAGAGGCAGTAGAGGAGGGAGGGTGTCTGAGTCTGGAAGAGGAAGACAGAGTCTGGAAGGAGGAAGAGGGCTGAATTCCAGCCCTGGGCTGCCATATGGGCCAAGGTCTAAGCACCTTGGCGAACCCTGGTCTCATGGACCCTATGAGGCTGCGGAACACACACTTGTGTTTTTCTAGAAGGACTAGGTCCAGCTGTACTGTAGAACTCCTTGTTGTCTGCATTTTGCAGCCTTTTCTCCCTATCCCAGCTTTGAATAGTATATTCATAGATGCTAAGCTCTCTCAAGCCAACAGCAGTGTTTTCATTGATTTAACATAGCCAAGGTTTCAAGCCAGTCCCAGAAATTAAACAAGTGATGATTTTGTCTCAGTTCACCAGGGGCTAAACCACAGCATTGGGGATACTCTTCTTCCACTCTCTTTCAGGACTGAAGGATTCAGCATATGTTGTGTGAAGTTTAAATCAAACAAATATTATTTAAAAACCCTGTTGTGTTGGCTGTTGCTGTAGAATGATAACAAGTTTTGGGTATTTAAGCCAGGGTAAGAGAGGGTTTGTCCTCGGCTTCAGAAATCTTATGTACTTGTGGTCACATTTGCAAATGTCTGCCATAGGTGATCGAGCAATGGCTGTTTCACAGGGCAAACTTTCATTGTGCTGAGGAGCAGTTTCAGGTCTTGAACAGGTTAAGGAGAAGCTGCTCACCAAGAAGCCCTGGTTGTGTTGATATGTTCTCTCTTTGCTTACTTTTTTGTTTTGTTTTTCTGTTTTATATTTCTCCAGAGTACCAAGGTCTGGCTGCTGGGCCGGGTTCATGAATCCCCTGGGACTGTGCAGCAAATCCCATTGGCTTTGCTGCCTGACTGAGGCATTTCTTGACTTTTTATCACACGAAGCTGACAGGCCATCTTATCTCCTGGCCACCTCAACTCCTGGCCATTTCTTCAGCACAGTGTCAAAGATCTTAATGTGATTTTTCCATCTGTTTAGTATAACATAGTATACTAACACAGGTATAACATAATTTCTGTTATGAACTGATCTTTTTTGTGGTCAGTTGTTTTCCCTTTGTAGAGGTCTTGTCTATCACAGACTTCAAGCCCTTTTCCACTTTCTTCATTCATTTTGCTTGCAATTTCTTGAAGAAGGAAATAAATTAGTTGAAGTTTCCAGATTTAGTGAGGATGTTTGGGTAATATGTGATGACTTGGGTATACAGGAGATCATACTAAAGTCTCATTTGGATATACTTTCCATGAAAATGTCCAAATGAAAAGGACTCAGGCCAGCAGGGAAGGGTTACCTAAGCAGGTAAGAACAGCTGTACTGGGTCTTACTCCTTTTTCAGGCTGGAGCCCCTGCTGGAGGCAGGATGCTATCCCATACAGCCCCTTGGCTTGGCCTGGTAGGACCAAGCTCATGGATGCTTTAGCTCAACATACTGCAGACCAGACCTCTGCAGCTGAACAACCTAATGTGTGAAGAAACATTTTCATTTATTTAGCTTCAGCCCACCCCTTTCTCCTCTCAGCTGATGCCCCTCAGTTCATGTACTGGAACAGACTGTGAAAAATTTATCAAGTATGGGAAAAAATAATCAGCAAATGTTGCAAATGTTTAAACATAAAAGAGTTAACATTCTGTTCTACTAAATATTTGATAACAATATCAGTTTCAGCAACATTCCCAGAAGCATCTTAAGAATGCTCTGATTTCAAGTAGTCAGTGAGATGACTTCTACCACAGACACACATCTTGGTTATCTTGCTTATGGTGAGTGCCTGTTGAACCTCAGTGTGCCTGCTGGGGGTCTGCAGGCAGCAAATCCCCTTGGCTGTTGTTTGAGCCTTTCCCTCTGCGGCATCACATCTCCTGCTGAAATGTGCTGTGCCAAAGGGGATATTAGACACAGCAATTTAGTATTTATTATATAAAATTACAGTGATCTCAGATTGAGTGTGTTGTTTTGTTCAGATTAAAGTGGTATTTTACATTATATTCCTTACATGTAATGGGACATTACACTGTTATACAGATCTGCCTATTTTCCTTTTGCTGTATAGGCTGCTCACTCTGGGAAAGTGATCTGAAAAATGTAACTAAAGGTTAAGCAGGTCATTTCTGCATTATGTAACTACCATAGATTAGTCCCTCTTTAATTTATTCAGAAGTAAGTCTACATTACTTTCCTGTCATTCATAAATAGTGATGGGTACTATTTGGCTAAATAAATAATTATTACAACCTATTTCACTTTGAAAAGAATCTAAAACTGCCCTGGCTAATCTCTCATCAGCTAATAAATACTAGCCAGCTGTGTTTGTCAGTGTCTTAACTAAGACAAGGATAGGGGCACTTCAGATTTAATGAAGAGCATTTCTACTATTCTGGTTTAATTATTAAGTTCCTATGCAGATGCTTTCATCCACTGGTAAGGGGAATGCTTATTCTTCTACGCTGTCATTTCCAGTAAGGTCTGTCATCCAGGGAACCTGGTTTCAGGGAATTTAGGTGTGTGGGACAAGGTTTCTGCATGCTGCAGCCTTGAAGAAAGAGGGAGAGACAGAAATTTGTCTCTGGTCAGTAACTGATTTTCTGGGGGCTTTCTGTGAGCTGCGTCAATCCACACAGCTCAAGAGATGCACGTGTACGTGAGTTTTGGGACACATGGGTGCATTACACTGGGGTATGTCAGTATGGGATCTCAGTGCATGTCAGCTGCTCTCTGCAACCTGTGCATGTTTTGCTCTGCCTTTAGCATAGAATAACTGACTCAGCTTTACTGGGAAAAAAAAAATTTGGGGACCAGCTTACCTGAAGTATCTTGGCATACATTCCTCTTCATGCCCTTATCTCAGTGATATTCCATCTCGATAATATTCCACCTGGATAAGATGAAATTGCCAAAGAATCTTGAAAAATTAAATAATATGTCTAATAAAAAATGCAGGAAAATTAATAATCTTGCTAGGTACTTGTTCTCACTATGAAATTTTGAAAAATCTTATTTTCAATACACTTGTTTGGATTCCAATTCTGAGACTTCCTTGGACAGGAACAGAGTAGAACAGAGTAGTGTTCAGTGTGCAGCAGTTCAGGTCTTGGGAAATGCCATTTCTCAGCTTGGCTGCTGTCTTCAAAAAATAAAAATTCACCTGCTATTTCAAGAAGTAAAGTAAATATGTATCTTTACTGTTTGCACAGTGCAAACTTTCATTTAGTAGCATCAAAAAAGAAAAAAAAATAAAACCCAGACAACAGCACCTTCCCACTAAAAAGTTCGTATTTAAATTAAAAAGAGCATAATTTGTGCAAGTTATCTTTCCAGTCTTTCTGTGCTTAAGTCAAATTTTGAAGGTTTCAAAAAATATAACAACATTTTTCAACATTTTCTGCCATGGACAAAATCTCCCCAGGGAAGGTGTTTTGTGTTTCAATCAGTGCAAAATGATATTCTACTTCAGGAATGTTTTTTGTAAATAGGGAGGGCTTTACTGTGAGTCATTGGCCAAATTAAATTTCTGTTAGAAGAATGAGTTGTAGAGGTAATGTCCATCCAATTTAGGATCAGATTACTTGAAACTTTGTTCTCACCAAAATATAATCAAATAAGAGGTTCTTTGACTTGCTGGAAAGATGAGGCTTTCATAGAATGAAACAGGCCTCAGCTTATTTGGTTGGTTTAATTTTTTTGGACAAATCTGAATGGCATGATAAGGTTAAAATAAGTGTCCGGAGAGAAAACAGGAATTCCCTCTGATTATTCCTTGTGTCTGTTCCCATGGTGGACTCCAGAAAGAGGCAATAAGAACAATTGCAGGTAAAGTCCTGACCAAGCCCTATCAATCCACAGTGAATCACCCTCAGTGAAATACCTTTTGGGATAGTTTTGCTGCCAAACATTAACAAGTATTTGCCTTTGCCTTTGTTTTTTCTTCCTTCAGAACGTTAGCCAGATTTTGGGCAGCTTTTCTTGGACATACCACTTCTATCTGGTGTTAGTGCAGTCTTTCTGCCAAATTTCAAGCCTTTGATACAAGGATGGGAGGCAAAGTTGCAGCTTTTCAATGAAGGAGCACATTCTCACAGATAATTCAGATTTAGGCACTATTTTCAAGACACATATTTTGAGCAACCTTCAGTGTTTTTCAAATCTTTTTTATTGGATTCAACCACAACTTTTTTATTATCCTTTTAGTGCTTAATTGTATACATCTGTATCTGAATACATATACTTATATCTGTTCCAATGTAATTTTTCACTTTTGGAGGAAACTAAACTTGATTACAAGTGTTTTATTCTGTTCCCTGTACTTTGTAAAGGGCAGTGCACGTACTTCTGCATGTAGTGAGGTGACAGATATATATTGTTACAGACATAAGCTATCTTCAAATGAATATGAAGGAAAGCATTGTCTTCACTGTCAATACAGTGCTGAGACTGATTGTATTTTAATTTGATGTTTGCCACATGCATGTCTATTAAAAAGCACTAAATAACAAACCAAGAGAGAAAGAAAAACAAATCCCTGACTTCTTGCCTTGCCATAACAGAACTGGAGTTATTTCAGGAACAAGCTGGATTGGTTTTGCCTAGGATTTAAAAATATGCAAGAGACCGTGGTTTCCAGAAAAGAATTGAATGGAATGAAATGCCAGCATTGGAAAAGAAACCTTTTCCAGATGCTGGGTTGTTTTTTACTGGGTTACACTGGTCCTGACCTCAGGAACATGGTGTTCCACTGACTCTGATAGCTCCTCCTGTGGCTAATCACAAATCCACACCTTCCAGGTTAATAAAAGCTAGGGAGGCTGAGGAAAATTAATTCCTGAGAGAAGTATGTTTGTTAGGGAAGCACAGTATAGTAAAGCGGAACATTCACATTATCAGCAGCCATTGCTGACATTGTTTTCCTCTGGGAAGAGCTGATAACTGTGTATCAGCAGCACCAGGACCAGAGCACTGTCTGCTACCTCCGGTGACTGTGAAGGACAAACTCAGTATGACTAACAGCAGCATAGGGTAGGCTTTCCAACTCGTAATAAGGTTTCTGATAAGCTCTTAACAAAAATAATGGAAGCTCATCCCTTGAGCTTCATTAACATTGCCCGAGTCCTAAATACATTGCTTCAGCAAGTTCTCCTCAATTTTTCCTAGTTATATAGGAAAAACCTGGGCTCAGGCTCTCCTTCTTTCTCCCAGTGTGGGTAAAATGCTGCTGACAGGAAAAATGGTGTTGGTCTACCTGGAGGTTTTGGAGGCCACCTGCTTTGCAGACCTGAGGACAGAGGTCTTGTTGCACGGACTCTGCCATTATCTTGTCCCAGCTGACAGCCACCTGACGTATACTGGCTGCCTGCTTTCTTCATGGGTGTAGTGGTGTTAGCAAAAAGGGCAACCTGTGTACAGCAGAGTCTGCCAACACAGCCACGACATGGGTGATGGCATTGCATTATGTGTCTGGGATAAGGCATTTGTTTGCTGAATGCATGAAACAGAGTACGGTAGGCCATGCACTCTTTCGGTTCCATGGAAACGTAAACCCACTCATTTTATGAGATCAGCTGTGCTACCTCTCAAGGTAAATTTAAAAGATACATTAGACTATCAGCCTTTTGAACCCAGGAAACCTGATGCTGACATGCCTTCATCTTGTGATGCTCAGGACAGCCAGTTGCGAGTCTGGATCCCATTTTAATCGGCACTTTACAAATACAGAATAAAGAGCTTCTTAGTATGAGGCAATAGATGCATGCAGACTGAGCAGGAGTGAGAAAGTACGGCTTAGCTTTGTTAGCAATCATTATAGCATTGCCACTTTCTTTTCTTTTTTGTTGGTAAAAGACAGCTTTAGGAAGGATTTAGAGGATGATAATGAAGTAACTATCAATCTGCACTCTAATTACAAGCATGCAACATGAAACCACAGTACTGCTTCATTCTAGTGGTTTGAGTTGTCCAGTCTCTGGGAAAGAAATGATTTTGTTTTGTCCGGAGCTTTCCTAAAATCAGAGACTGTGTTCCAGACATCGTAGTTAGCAATCAGTGTTTCAATAGAGGGAATGCTGATGTGAGAGGGCTGCTTCATGATAAAAACTGGTCCATCTTTTGCTTATGCAGTGGTTGGTGACTGATTCTGTAGTAATCCAGGGTTTCGACCTGGCTCAAAGCCCATTGACTGCAGCAGATTGGGGTTAGACCCTGAGTCTGTTCTCAGGAACAGCATGTGAAAAGCGTGAAAGATAAGAGGGAAGTAAGATAAAGCAGTCCATTTCTCAAGGATAGTTTTACGATGAATTAACACCGAGTTCATAAGAATTCAAAGATAAAAAAAGTCCAAATCTTTCTTTGATGGGAAAGACAAAATTTTGGGGAAGAAAAAGGGTTTTCCTGGGAAAGAGAGAACATCAAAGCAGGAAAATTATAAGCATTGTTTCCCCCCTTTTTAACTCGGTTCTTTTTTTTGCTAGAAGCTTGCGGTTTCTTCATTTGTTGTTGTTGTTGTTTTCTTTTTTTTTAATCGCATGGCATGCACATGGGTTGGTTTCACTGGAAATAAAATTCCAGAAAAAGATTAAATTATTTAGTCTTACTGGTTTACAGAAGGCGGTAAAAAATGTCTAAACACTAAACATGCCAATAATAGCAGTAACAGAATGAAATGTCCAACAGAAAACTTCAAATTCTGCTTAAATATCCCACATCACCAAGTTTACCAAGCTGTCACAAAACTAACTGTGTCTTGGTAATTTAGTGGAAGCAATAACAGTGTCCTGCAGGGAACCTTGTGGTGTACCAGGCACAGTGTTGCAGCTTTGAGACTCCTGGTCCATGTCTGGTGCATTTGTAGACTTCTTGAACACAGCTATTCCATGAGCTCATTTTTTAAGAAGAGAAACTTATTTTTAATTGTTGCAAATATTAAGGGCATATTTTTTTACAAAATGGTCTATTGTGAGACTGTGGGGATTGCCTTGGTCTAGATGCAACGTGAGCTTTTGAGATTTTATTCTGAACAGATGCAACTTTAGAACAGTCAGTACAGCTTTGACCCGCATAATATAAGTAAATGTGAGGAACGTATCTTCTCTCTTTGACTGCAAGAAATTTTATAATCTGTATTAATAGTCCTGCCTCTTTATGCTTAGGGTTGATTTGCATCCTGACTGATAGAACTTGGAGTTCTCATTGCTGTTCTGTGAGTCTGCCTGAGCCTGGTCCACTGAGACTCTATCTGGGTGGAGGGAGACAGAATTTTATCTTCATGTTCCCTGTTACTTCCAGACAGGAAGGAGTTCTGCTGCTGTTGCACTGTTGTTGGTTGTTGGTTGTTGGTAGGGACCACGTAACACATTTTCTATAAAGTGCCATCCAAGCGTGTTAGAGTTGGACACTTCATCGTCACTGGCCTCAGAATAGAAATGAGAATATGCTTTCTGGCAGCAAAACAGTGAGACCCTGAAGAACAGTGAGACCTCTGAAGAAGAGATAAATAAACCAAACCTTGTTTTAGTTTGGCATATGTTTTAAATTAGGATACAAAAAAAAATGTTGTTATTTAAAATTACTGGAGTTTAAAATCCTTTGGTTTGCAGCTTCAACAAATAGAAAATTCTTTACCTTGGAAAGATGGAAACACATTGATAGCTTATTGATATTGTTTTATAGAACTGAATGACTGCCCTGGATATTCTTATTTTTGCGAATCACTTCTGTGAGAAACTGTACATCAGGAAATAATCCCTTGCAAAACTGAAGACATAAACTTGGCCTTCTGCTCTTCTTCATCTGAAGTGTTTGATTTTGTTTTGTCATTCTCTTCAGCTTCATTTATATAATTTTCCTTTTCCCTTTCCATGCTTCGCAGATTTTGTTGGTTATGTTTTTTAAAATGTGTAAACAGAGATGGAAGGGCTGTGTTCCAGTTGCTGGTTTCATTTTTCAAAATGTGCAATGATAACTGAGAATCCCAAAGGATATAACTGCTATCAAGCCTCTGAAATGGTTATAAGTAATTTCTAGCAAACTGTTCGAAATCTGTGTGGCTATATTGGTAGATGTCTGTTTTGTGGTGTCAAGTCACTGACATGGCACCCTGAAGAAAATAAAATCAATTAATAAATGGATTTCTGTTAAAATAATAATAAAAATAACTCCCCCTCAATATTTAATAGAAGGTATAGAGGTCTTTATACAAATGAAATAATATTCTAATGCATGACTGTTCTCCACTTCCTCACAAACCTGGAATGTAAGTTGCCTTGGTCATGGAAGTTTCCTGTCTTAGAAATCTAGATAGTGATGAGATAGTGATTCCTAAAAAGATTTTATGATGCAAGGCAAGTGCAAATAAATTGCAGTTATTCATTTATGAGTATTTGCTGTTTCCACGAAAATCTGAGTTTAGAGACACTTATGAGAAAAATATACCCCCTCCAATCCCTTAGTCCAAAGTAGACCCTGTGGGTGAAATTCAGACCCTATGTGGAAGCCCTCCAGTTTCATCAGAAGAATGAGATATATTCTTAGGGGTCTTCTAAGTTTGGAAGAAAAAATATCACCTTTCATTTTCAGCAGAGTATTCATGTGCATCTAGGCAGTAGCCTCCTGCTTCATCTCCTCCTTTAGTTTAATTTTGCAGCTTCACATGTGAACACATTCCCTGCTTCTTCCTCCTGACTGATGCTGCAAGGCCTGAATATTCTCCAGTCTAAGTACGACTTTCGCTACCTCAAATGTAGTAGCACGAATATTGCTGTCGATAGAAGTGATGAATAACCATCCTTCTGTACTATATTTGTCTTTAACTCCAATAGGAAAGGAAGTTATAGATGTTACTATATACACTAAGGAATTTTTTCTTACTGCACATTTCTTTACCAGTTTTTTCTTGGCTTAATTTGTTTTATATTATGTGCGCAGCCAGCCGGCTTCATCCTCTGGTGCAATTTCATAAAAACTTGAGCCTCCAGAAGGGCTGAATTTGGATGGTGATCAGTCAGGGTGTGTGTGATTAATATGCTGCTCAAAGGCTGGAAGAGATGGAAGACAAGGAGAGAGCCAGAAGTGCAACCAAGAAGTTTACTTTATGCTATTGACAGATAGATCAGACAGCCTCATCTCAGGTTCTACATCCATTTGAAGTATTCCAAATTAATTTTAAATGCAACAAAGGTATATGACAGCCCTCAATGGGCTTAGAGGAATGAAGCCAGTTAAACGAGAGCAGAAACAAATGATTGGAGTACTGCAGAAGTGGTGAAAAGCACAGGAAAACGACTGTGGATTTTTTATCCAAAACATATGGTTTTCTCCAGAGTGAAGTGACTGAATTGAACCAGCACTGGAAGTAGTAGGAGAAATGTTCTTGCATATGACGAGAAACAGTTCTTCCAAATGAGCAATGTCATCAGACATTTTCGTGCATCCTGAAAAGATCTGTTTTATGTGAAGAACTAGGATTTTTCTCTTCTTCTTTTCTCTTCTTTTCTCTTCTTTTTATCTCTACTTTGCCTTGCTCCTTTCTGTTACCTTTTCCCTTCTCTCTTTTCATCACTCTCCTTATTGTTGGCAGACCAGAAAGTTTTCTGAATGTTCAGAATAATCAGTATCTCTTATACATTAAAGTGGCATATTGTACACATTTTTAATATTTGTGTGTGTGTGTGTGGGGGTGTGTACGCGCATAGAAATAAATACAGAGATTCTATCAGATTTGCCTAACTCATGGGAAGCTGATCCTTGGAGTCAAATTCAGGACTGTCAGTGAGAAATCCAGACTTACAGTAAAATATGTGGTTTACATTAGAAGTACTATATGTCTGTTTTTTCTTGAACCTTTTTTTTCCACTCAGTAGTTTTATCTAAGTGAACTTTGGGCATAATTTACTCTTACCTATGATCCTCTCTGTTTGGTGGCTTCTAGCAGGTTGAATGCTACTATGCAGGTAAAGTAACTCCAGTCTGGCTGCTGTACATGTGGAAGCCATGATTAAGTTCATTATGAAGGCATGGATCTGCGTGGATTGTTCATGCCTGGTAAATCCAGTTCTGGTGGGATATATCAGCCTGTGCATAGTTGTTACACAAATGCACCACTTGGTGATACAACAGAAATCTCATAAAGTGGCATGATGTTTTCCATAATTCTGAAAAACACATGCCAGAAGGTTGTGAAAATCTTTGCTTTATTTTCTAGAGGCCAAGCATGAAAAACATGGTCTGAGATTTGTCAGTCTCAGCAGATAATTTCTGAAGCATTCCTCAGTTACAGTAGCTAGTGCAACCCTTCTAAATATGTGACTGCAGCATGGCAACAGGATTCTGATTCAAGAAGGAAAAACACAGCTGAAGAGCAGGACTCCCTTCTACTATTTCTGTTCAGAAATGTTGCTCATTATGAAATGACATTTTTGTTATGAAAGAAATTTTTTGTTATGAAACACTGGAATGATGGAAGAAAAAGGCTGAGTTTTTGATGAATGAGTAATGTCAGAAACCTACTACCTGTGGAAGGGCTGGCCAAACTTCAGATTCCATTGCTGTTTGGTTCCCAGACTGGATCCCCTCTATTTTGCATCTTTACAGAATTTTGCTTGGAGAAGGGACAACCATGGCAGTCAGATCAGCTCTTCCACATCATTTGGCCTAAGACTCTTCCTATCACTGTCTCTCACAGGAGATGCTCTTATTCAATTACTGTGAATTGTGTCACTCTTTCTACAGATACCACCTTGTCTGCATGGGTTAAAGAGTATTTTAGTCCAAACTGATTGAACTGTTGTGTCCCTCAAATTCCTTGTCCTTTTGCAGATAGCAAAATTATAAATTTAAACAGTAGCTATATTGTTATGTTTTCTCTCAGTTCATATTTAAAAATACCAAGAATAAAGATGCTGAGATTAGAGGAAATGCTTGCTCATTATGTGAAGTAAATTTCTGTGATCTCTGAGAAGTCAGATTTTAATTTTTTTAAATAGGAAAACCATTTTTTTAAACTTTGTGCATTGAGATATCAAGATGATGACTGATGTAACAGGTATGAATAGAATAGACTAGTATTATGAAATATGCCATGTGGACTGTGTTTTTAATAGTCTAAAATTTTACAAGTTTGAGACACATTGGTTTTATGTAGGAATCATTTCCAGATATTGAAGAAAAGTGTTAGTTTTCTCAGAAATGTTCAAGTAAAGTTGACTTTTATATAACTGTGAAAAAATGTGCTGCTATGTGCAGAAATCTTTAAGAAAAGTGCCAATTTATATGGCTTTTCCCCTAATATTCCTAAAATGGTATTTGTTTTTTTAAAAAATGAGCCAATATGTCTGCCTTGCTCAGAAATATTTATTTGAAAGCACGTTTTGAAAAGTAAATATGTTGATTGAATCAATACCTTGAATTAATTGAAGAAATAACAAGTTCAAAGGCTAATAATAATAATAATAATGTTGACGACGAGGATGATGATAGCAACCAAAGTCCAAATAATGTAGTTGTCATTAAAATTTAGAGCCTGTGGAAAAACTGACACTTGTCAAACAAGAAAAGAATGGTCTGTGCAAACTTTGAGAAAAAGTAGTGCCCTAGTATTAATTTATGTATATGTTATTTATCATTACTTGGATGTCCACATGGAGTGGGTGAAAATATTCACAATTCATGAAAAGGAAAATGTTTTGGGACATGATTTTTTCTTTTGAAAATTCATAATGGAAATGACTTTTGTTTTCATCACTATCCAGAACTAAGCATTTGTCACTGATTCAGGAACTAGAAACAATGCCATATGGTTTGAGTGGCTAATCACACAGCATAAATAACAACAAAAAATGGTCAGAGAGAACATCTGGTGAACATTCTGAATCTGAAGATAATCCTGATTATTCTGTGAACATTTATGAGTAAAAAAAAATTAGTAATAAACTAGTCCATTAGTCCAGAAGCTGTTCACAGTGAAAGGAAATAATTACTTATGCAATCAATTTTATTTCAAGTGAATAATTGAATCTGTTCAAATTTAACATACTTCTGATTATAACAAGCCTTTTGCTGTGCTGGCATCTCCATCTCTCTGAATCTGGAATCTGAAGGCAGCTTCTACTAAGAGATTCTAAACCTGTGTTTAGATTTTGTTGTATATTTTATTCACAAAGTGTGTATCACTAAAAAGAAATGAAAAATTTGTGTCAGTGTGTTTAGAATATATCTCACAGACTTCAGAACACAACAGTTTAGGATAATGAAATATATTTGCACATATGTTAACTTGTGCCATAAATTAAGAAGCTGATTCACAGGAAATCAATATTTAGGAAAGCCTGACTAGACATATTTAGAAGATTTCCTTCTGTGTATTGAAATTTTTCCATAACTCCAGATGTAGAAAACTTGAGAAACTAGAGGTAGGCCACTGAGTACTGACAAAAGTTCTTCAGTAACTCTCTAGAAGAAAACTGCAAAAGGAGTTAAGTTCTGGGAGCAGGCGCATGCTGCATAGAGTTGAAATACAAGGCCTTGGTCACTCAGTCAGTAGGAACTTTGATGATGACTTTGGTAGATAAAGTGTATTAGCCCTCAGATCCCTTTTAGAATCATAGAATAGTTTGGATTGGAAAGAATATGGAAGATTATCTAGTTCTAACACCCCTGCCATGGGCAGGGACACCTTCAACTCCACCTGATTGCTCAAAGCTCCATCCACCTGGCCTTGAACATTTCCAGGGATGGGGCATCCACATCTCTGAGGCACTTGTTCCAGTATCTCACCACCCACACAGTCAAAATTTCTTCCTAATATCTCATCTAAACTAACTTTCAGTTTAAAACTGTTACTCCTTTTCCTATCACGGTGCTCTCTGATAAAGAATCCCTTCCCATCTTCCCTGCAGGCCCCCTTTAGGTATTGGAAAGCTGCTGTAAGGTCTTCCCAGAGCCTTTTCTTCTCCACACTGAACAACCCCAGCTCTCTCAGTCTGTCTTCATAGCAGAGGTGTTCCTGCTCCCTGATCATTTTTATGTCCCTCCTCTGGACCCACTCAAGCAGGACCATGTCTGATACATTCGGTGGGCCCCAGAGCTGAATACATTCCTCCCAGTAGAGTCTTCAAAATTATTTTAATTCTTAGTCTGAAACTGTTGAGAAAATCTGCCATTGATTGTGCTGGGCTAGAATTTCAGTCTTGCCATTGTGCCACCACCATACTGACAATTCATCTGCTTGGGCAAGGCACTGCAGTGAGAGGTTAAGATTTTAATTTCATCTTGTGTCATTTGCATGTCTTGTGTAGATCACTCCTTGCTCTGTGTCTTTTGTTTTCTCCATCACCTATCCTTTGTGCTGCTTGTTCATCTCAAACAGTAATGCTTTGGAGCAGCATCTGTCTCCCTTGCACATTACTTAACATCCCTGAGGCTTGAAAATCACAGTATTTAGATGTTATTGCTATATTGTCCTGGTTTGGACAGG
>VYZQ01067456.1:14309-28338 GCA_013400655.1 Mystacornis crossleyi | reverse complement strand
CCCAGGGGGGGACCTCCACACTTGTCCTTTTTGAATATTAACTGATATTTACACGGCATTGCTTGGATCCTTTTAACTTTCATTTTTATCCATTTACAATCACATAATTTTTAACTATAAGGTTGGATTAAGTCACTTGTGAGAATGTATTAACCTTTTGTTCAGGAAGAGATGAGACATTGCTTGCACCTGCTCCACAAATATGCACAGGGTTTTCTTATGTTAATCAGGTACATTTGAATCTTATATAAAAACTTCAGTGTGGGTGTATAGATACAACTAAGATGCTTACATTTAGTACTGCTCAAACAAGTAGTGGCAATGACTCAGAAGTTCTATGTACCAAGGAAATGGGATAAATCCTCTCAAACTGCGTGTCTTTAGTGTACTTGCATGAGAGAGAATTGTGTTTGGATGAATGCGATGATCAGAGGTACTGCTCTCAAGTATGTGGGGACTGGAGTTGCAAGATAAATAATAAGGGCATTATATGCAGCCAGTTACAAAAATTTCTCCAGGAAATACTGTACTCTGGTTCTGACTGAACTCTGTTACCCTCAAAAAGGGTATTTTTGAACCTTTTCTCCTCTCATGCCCTTCGATCGACTGGTGATTGTTCCTCTTCTGAGCCCAGGCATCTCATTCTGGTCACTGAAATGTTAGTGACACATTTACTATTTTCTAGCCCATGCTGAGAATACTTCATCCAGTTTTGAGCCCCTCCGTACAAGGAGGACACGAGTGGTAAAGTCGGTCTGGAGCTCTGTGAGGAGAGGCTGAGGGGAGGGGATGGGATGGGTTCGGACACCTACCAGCAAATGACCAGTGCCTGCACAGAGCTGATGGAGGAGATGGAGTCAGGCCCGTGGTGTGTGGCACAGGGTGAGGAACAGAAATGAGAGGTGCTCAGGCCGGCCAAAGCCCTGACTGACCCAGCTTGAGCTCATGGCTCACCCTGCATTGTGCAGCAGTTTTGACCAGAGCCCTCCTGCGATCGCTTCCCACCTTATCCTATGATCCTGAAACTCCCCTCTGGCAACTAATGATCATCCAAACGTAGCGTGGAAGAATTTTCTAAAGTATTCCAGCACAGGTTATCTATAACCTGACGATGCTGAAATCAACCACAGGTTAAATAAAACACCACGCTAAACAAAGGTGCATATAGGAAAATATTGCCAACAGAGAATCTTTAGAATGGGAACAACGAAGAAATTTTTTTTAGAATTAGAGCTACATCTTGAATTCAAAAGAAGTCACTGCAAACACAGATGTCAAATCTGTTGGCGATCGGAGAGCATAGGAAGTAATATCAATATCTAATAATCAAGTAAAATAGGTCAGCTGAAAAGTGCTTCCCTAATATTTGACTGCAGAAAGGTCAGGAAAGACAGGTAAAACAAGTGAGAACACAGTCCTGCGTAAACATGGGCAGAACCAGAATTTTTCTTTTAATCCCAGATTCTCTATTGCCTTGAAGACCAGAGTTCAAGGCTTAGGAAGTCTACTGATAAGTGCACTTAAAAGCTAAAAGCTCTTGTGGAGCGTGTATATGGAGAAGGTCCCACTACAAGCTGTGTGACTTTGAGTTTTTGACCCACCCAACTGCCTCTCCTCTGCCCAGGAGGCTTTCTGTGGAATGCTTTCCAAATCCAAAGTATTTGGGATCCCATAATGATAGGATATGTGCTAGAACAAGGAACTCTTATTTGAAAATCACACTTTCAAATAATAACTGAATCCTTTTCTTCAGATAAAACTTTTTTAGGATTAAATTTTAGACATTTTCTGTCACACCATACAAGTTTTCAGAGATCCATAAAAAGAACAAATATTAGCTCAGGAAACATCTAATGTTATTTTTCTAGCTACTTAAGACTTTCCTTACCAGATAAATGATCCCTGTATAAAAGACTATTTTTGAAGAAGTTTAGTGATTTTTTTTTCACATGGAAACCTCTCTATAAACAGAATTTTACATGCACTGCACTCTACTAGTTTATACAGTGCCAGCTGATGTGAAGTTTATACAACTCTTGTAATCCAGAAATGCTCTAGTAGATCATATATTTTCTCAGCCATTAATGTTTGTAGCATCAGAACAGTCAGGCTTCTGTTACTTCTTTCTTTCATTGGTATTGCATTCCATTAAAAAATGTGATGAATAAAGCATTCACTTTTTAACAGAATGGGGTCTTATACAAAATGTCTATGCAGAATAAGACAAATCCCTGTGTTTTAGAAACAGCAGTCAATGCTTCATTGTAATATAATAGCAAATATTTGCTTTTAATATGATGAAACCATGACTCTGAGAATTTACATTTGTTTAACTGAAGATGGAATTTGGGCTATAGACATAAACTAAAATTATTATTAGATTATATAATTTGGCAAAAAAGGAGGGGAGAGTAAGCAGTGAGTCTAAACATCATTTCCATCACTTTTATCCCACCATCATCTCCCCCAAATTTTCCACAGACAACTATGATTTTGAGTTCTACTTTGCTGTAATGGCTTGCTAAGAAATACTTTACAGCAAATGTTTTATGCTCACTCAATATACCTTTCAGCCATGAAAATTTGCCAATTATATTGCTTTTTACAAAAGTTAGTCCTTTCTTCCCCTGCTCTGTTTCTGAAGATTGCTTAGATTTTTCTTTTCTTCCTGATCAAGGATAGGTTAAAAGTTAGGTCCTCTATCAGCACCTATCCATTCTAAGCTGCAAGCATAAAGAAAGAGTCTAAATTCACAGCAATTAAATGCACAGAATATCCAAGTAAGTCAAAATTGTTGTCCAAAGCAGCACTGGAAGGCACTGGCCCTGACTGAAAAGGGAATATCAACATGTGCTGACAAATCTTAGATAGCTACAGTGGACTCGGCATCAGAAATGAGGATAAGCACATGGCCCCCTTATGTTTAAGTGATTTGGTGGCGCTGTATAAATATCTCTTATCAGAACAGGATTGCTAGCATTCTCTGCTGTGTGGGAGAGTTCATTTTCATAATCAAATTATCAGATGTAAAACTGTAAAGAAAGACTCTGTGAGTTAAGCTGAACTGTGTGAACTCAGAATGGGACTTAAAAATTAATTACATTTCATAAAGACCAGCAAATCTCAGGCCTTCTAGCTATTCAAACCTTTCATCTTTTTATTACTCCCCACATCAGAGCTCTGGGCCTTGAACTTCAGTTCCTCAGTTTTACCAGTGATTTTGCTACACACTATTGAGTTCTCAGCTGAAAGATTCTTAATATTACCACTACTGGGGGTTTTTTCCTCTTTCCATTCCAAAGTGTAGAAGTCTCTGTTCTCAAAAGAATTTGAAAATAACTCTCAATTCTGTGTTTTTATTTTATCTATTTTTCACTTCTAAAATGGAATTATTTCAACAACAACAACAAAAAATCTGTCTAAGCTGCTGATTTTGCTGAAGGGCAAGGAAAAGACCTATGGAGCCACTTGATGGAAACATTTGAATGTGCTGATTTCTTTCACCTTATTAATTACAACTGGAGCAAAATTTTCAAACTTGACGGACTGCTGGAGAAACACGGTTAACTGGTTTAGAAGTTGGTATCTTTCAATAGGACAGGGCCTGCTCCCAGGTAAAGTTGGGAGTATTTACACACCTGTATGAAGTCTTGTTTCCAGAAGTGGCTCCTTGTACTCCCATTGAAGTTTAGGTTTCTTGCAGTGTGCTCAACTCCTCTGAAATTGAGGACATATTTACTTTTTCTTGCCTTCTTTTTTTTATTATCAGTTCTAAAACCTGCACAGCTGAAGACAGATTTCATTAATAACAGTGAAATAGACTATTCACAATGGGTTAAGATAGTACAAAAGTCAAATACTAAACAAGATACTTTATATATTAACTCTTCGTGCTTGCAGTAAGAAATTAAGGTAACTGAATGAATGATAGCCACCTTCACAGAGAAAAGGTCAATGTGATGTTGAACTAACATCCTTTTACCATACTTTGGTCAGTCAGCACAATGAGTTTTTAAACTGTGCTTTTAGATAGATTTGTTTGCTTCCGTCTCATAGGATGGTGACCTCCAGGACAAGATTTATGTTCTCTGACTGCAAGCCAGGTTCCTGTATCCTGTTTATTATGTAATATGTGCTCTGTAAAATAAGCACAGTTCAAATGCCTTGCCATTCAGTCAAGAGTCAAGCCCAAGCCCACATTTAGACAGAATTTAGGTGTTTTATCCAATGATTATTTAATGATCCTGAAACAGAACCAAGGAAACTTTCTTCCATTTGAATACCCCAGTCATCCTGGTTATCATGCAGGAAAAAAGGAGAGTTTCTGTCCCACGGCAAATTGGACGGCTACTGATTGCTGTAACTCAGAGGGAAAGGTAGTTAAATCCATTCTGGCAGAGGAAGAAGTTGATACCCGGATCTTTTACTTCCTGGAAGATACTTTAATGCACATATTGTGAAAAGAAGGAAACTTTACCACCTGTTTCTCTGACTGTTAAACAACTACTGTGGCTTTCTGATGAAAAGGCTGTTGGTCCCCCACAGCACAAGATCACAAATGGAAGGAATGACATTCCTGCAGGAAGAATTGAGTTTTGAACTTACCCACGTACCGCTTAGGCCTCAGTAGCAACCCCCAAAGGTTCGGATGGTTCCCTGCTCCACTCCTCATGAGCTGCACAGTGAGCCTGGGAGCTCTCACTGTCCAGGAATTCGAGACTCAGAGCCAGCCACCACAGTCTAACCATTTTTACTTAAAGCTTCTTCTCCCACATCTGACTGCATGAAATTCAAGTTGCCAGTAAATCATAATCAGGCTGTTTCCAAGATCCACCACTCCCCTGGACAGGTGGTATGGGAAAGTGAAATAAGGATAAAATTCAACCGAAGAAAATTAGAAAACCTCAGCACAAAGTGCACAATCTTCCATAGGATCTCATGACATTTTACAGCATTTCTGACACTTAGCAGGTTTAAATTACCCTATTTATCTAAGCATCTCTTTCTTTCTTTCATTCATTTGCTGTAGCATGTGGGTCTGTGAAAAAGTGAGCAATGCCCATTTCCTGCACTGCAGACTATCAGTGTCTCCATCTTGCAGACTCAGTTGCAGTTGAGCCAAGTACTTATGACAAATAGAATCAATTTTTTTAAACTGTCTTTTTTACTTCTTGTTTTTTTTAAATTTCCTTTTCTGCTTCTATTTTTATTTCCTATGTACTGCTTTCAAGTTCATTTATTTCCTGCTTTATGTGCATTTCTCATCTTCTTTCCAACTTTACATTTCCCTCATTTCCCTTTTCCCTCTTCCTCTCACATTCACATCTACTTAGAGAAGCATTACAATATCAAAGTATTGTTAGACTACAGATTTACAAGTACAGTCTGGCTCCAGCTAACCTTGGTCCTTGTAAAACCTCTTTACTTCCTGAAAACCAGAACAGGAGATGCAGAAAGCGTTCAAGGACATCTCTGTAAGCCCCTCCTACAGTTTAACTGAGCAGAGGCTCAGTTCCTGTGAATGCAGCACCAGCCTCTGCCTGCAGAGACAGCTGCAGAAATGGTGCTTCGTGACATCTTATGAAATAAAAGGAATACTGGAATATGGGATTCACATTTTTTCTGCATAAATAGAGATACATCCTCCTACAGAGCTGGGCTGGGTTTTTTTTTGCATCAAACAATTTGTTATTTAAACCACATGAAACTGAGGCAAATTAAGGTCATGGTTATAATGCTGTAGCTGAGCCTATGTTTATGGTCAGGTTCCTGGAGCCAGCTGCACCCACAGAACCTGGAGGGATAGACTTTCATGGGAACCTGGCTATCCCATGTCTGAGTCACTCCTCCTGGCAGGATCTTGGCTCACCCGACTTAGAGAAAGTGAGATTTAATGTGTAGGCAGCATGAATTATCTGGGAGTTCTGGTTCAAGTAAGCTAAAACGGAAAGTCAGTCAAATACCATTCTAGGAAAAATGGATCCCCATTTTATACATGGAGATTTGTGAGGGCTTGCAATTACCTTTCAGTCCTTAGCAAAATAAGTTATTGACCCATAGACAACAGACGTCTTTGAAAGAAGAGTGTTTTTCTTTTAGTACTCCTTGTTTAGGTGGCAGAATGTTCTTCAGAGTATGACTAAGACTGCATCTAAACTGCTGGGAAGCTTGGATGGAAATTACACAAAATCACTTGCATGAGATTCCTGAGATTTCCCAGCTTCATGCAGGAAAAGAACAAGACTGATTTTTCTCACATAAATATAAGACTTTCAGTTAAACTGAGATATGCAATGTCCAAAAAAAGCCCAGAAATAAAAGATTAAATAAAATGTGTTCAAATTTTAGAATAGTCTCTTTCCCAGCATTTTACTTCTACATATGCTTTATTTACCCTGCACTAAAATTAGCACCGTATGAGGAAGAGCACTCTTCTGCCTCAGCAGAAGTAATAAACAGAGCAAAACCTACTCTGGCACAGCTTTACAACTGCATGCTGATAGAGACATTATTTCCCCCTTTAACCTTAGAAGCAAATAGTAGTAGTGTTGGTGGTGGTGACAAACACCCAAATTTAGGCCAGGGGATTAAATAACTGCAAGGATGGCTGGCAGATCACACTGTAATTATGCTCCTCAAAAAGGCACTGCTGTTGGTTGACAGGAATTTTGATGTTACACAGATATGTGTGTAAAGCAGCTGACTTTAGAGTATATGAAAAGTTATTTCCGAAGCAATTTCTTTATGAGACAAGAGTAGGAAGACAAACAGCAACTACTTGCAGATTTATGTTCTCAGCTCATGGATTTTGACACAAAGTTTTGGGGGTTTTGGCATTTTTCATTGTTGAGCAAGTGAGTCATAATGCAAGACAACAGGAACAAAATGTGTTTGTAACCAGCTTGCTGTTTCAAAACAATGCTGGGAAGATGCTGACATACCAATATGTGTCACTTGTACAGCAAAACTGCTGAAAGCAACTCAGAGCACACATTCATCTACAGCACTCTATCTGCTCCCTGGGCTCCTTAGCAAAACGTTGCAGACTGCAGGCTTTCTCCAGGGGCAGTGGACACGGAACCACCATGACGCAGCTCACAGCCCTGGGTTTGTCCTGTTGTTTCATCCCGCTGGACTCCTGGCTAATGCGGTTGCTGAGGTGGAAGCCCCCGAAGAGCTGTTACACCAGTAACACGGGGAAGCACTTCCTGGAGTTCATCCCACTGGAGTTCATGGGATGAGACTGAAACGGTCACACGACTGTAATCCGGAGCGGATGTACAAGTGAGAATTTTCAAACAGGAAAGGAGCAGAAGAGTTGTTTTCTGTAACTAATAGTGAACAAGAAGTGAAAACTTCTCTTTTACTCAATGCTTATTCATTAAAACCAAAATATTCTGACCTTACTCTACATCAAAGCTTCTTAGAACTTTTCATGGTGAGCAAATCTATATTTTCATAGGCTTTTGGTGATATTGGTGATTTATGGATGGCTGATCCTAAATGCCATTTGCAATTAGCTGGAAAGGGATATGGCTGCAAAGCACTGCAGGGCAATGGTAGGAGAGATATAGTCCATCATCACATCTTCCTTTGTAAGGGCTGAATTCTGTATCCTGTATATTTGTGTTATCTTTAGAGTACAGATCTTCACACTTAAAAGCAAGTTAAACTCTTTCTGGGAATACAGATTTACTTGCATATGCTTTTCAATCGAGGATACTCTAAAGGAAGTCCTAAATGTGGTTATCAAATACACTGAAACTGTTCTGGGAAGTGGAAAATATTTTTCACTCAAATTAGTTGGAAAATCCAGGTCAGGCTTTATAAATATCAAAGACATCCAAAGAGCAGTCAACTGCTTTCCACTTCCTACAGGAAATTTTTGCTGTGTGACATGTTGAACAATGACCATTTACATGAAGTTATTATAAGTAGGCAATTAAAAAACTCGCTGTTCTAGGCGCAGTAAAATCTCTGCTGAGTGTGCATCTATGGTTAAAAAAAGGTCAGCTAGCAGGGATAATCAGATACTTTCAACTGATGCAAGAGAGGGAGAGATGGCTCTGTCTTCATCCTGATGATCAGCACCTCTGCCTTGGTTGCCCTAGCCTAAATAAGTGTGAGATCCTACAGCAATTTCAATGCAGGACCTGATCCAGTCAGAAAGTTATCCCAGAAGAAAAGAAGAGAAAAACAGGAGGAGTGGATGAGAAATTAGTTTTCTGTAAGGGGCAGATCCTCTCTTTGGCTTAATGGGTGATTGGGCTTGGAAACTATGGCTATCAGTCAGACCAGGTCACCTTAAGACAACAATATCCCAAAAATATTACAAGGCAAGGAATGAGATGCAGAATAATCCAAGGAACATTATAGCTTCTTTAAGGTAGGTATACGACGGAACTTCATTTGGAAGAGGAAGTACCACACTGATAACTGCTTATGAAAGGTGACGCTGCCCTAGAAGTTTTAGAGAGGGTGACACAGGTTACTCAGAAACAAGAGGATAAGAAGGAGAAGTATTTCAAACTGATCAAAGGAAATACTCTTCACAAAGTGCCTCATTAAACTGTGCAGCTCTTTTCCACAGGAAGCAATTGGGACAGCACTTTACAAAGAGTCACAAAATGACTGGACTTTCAGACTTACAACTATGCCATGGATTTGGAAGATAGACTGAATTTTATGCTTTCATTTAGGCAATATGTATCAGATGGAAAAAAACCCTTAATACAGTAGAACCAGCTGGTCCTAAATCTGTCTTAAGGGGTGTTTCTTACATCTTCCTGTGAAACTTCGGTTGCTGCTTATTGCCACTTTTCATCTGATTTTGTATGGGAATTACATTTCTCCTTATTAAAAACAAATGGTATCTCGTGGAAGCCTCTGTCATGCATAGTTACAGAAAAATTTAGGCAGAAATGATCACAGGAGATCATCAAATCCAGTGTTTCACTGAAAGCAAGGCAAACTTTACAGTTAGATTAGACTGATCATGGTCTTTTCCAGCTGAATTTTAAAAAACCCCAAGGGCAGAGGTCCTACAGCTGCTGAGGTCGTGTTTTGGCTGCTGAACCACCCTCACCGTGTATTTGTTGCTCACACAGACGTGGAATTTCCCTTATCACATGTTTTGTCCATATCCCCTTCTCTATTTACTGTACACCTCTGAGAAGGCACAGGCTCTGTGTTCTCTCTAATTTCTGATGACCGGAGGGATATGCGAAGGCTTCAATCAGTCCTGAAATACACTTTTCCCTTCTAAGATGCATTTTTTTACCTCACATCAGTATTTAGACATATCTGCAGCTTAAAAATTTCAAATTGCAAAACAGATTAAATGGCATGGAAAACTAGGCCTGCATTTGCCACAAAATTTCTCATACAGGAAAAAAAATTCTGCCATCAGTGTATTTTTTAAAAAGCCACGCTTTTAACCCAGTCTACTTGTGATCTCTTGAATGTTAGGAAATAAAATTATCAAGAATTAGATTGGCCAAGCATATTAAATTAAATTTAAGATCCTTCTTTGTACAATTTGTGTTTGGGCCATAATCTCAGGGTCACCTAGAAGGTGCACTGCACTGCATTCCTTCAGACTGCAGACTTCTGTCTCTTTCCANTCAGAACTGACAGTTTTTCTTTTCAAGTGTCATAGACTTGAGCTCTGATTACACACTCTTCAGAGGCTCCTACAAAAGAAGCTCTTGTTTCATCTGTGCTTCATTCTATTGGTCTATTGTTTCACATATTCATTTTGATAAATCATACAAAATGCTACCTTGAAATTAGGTTTTTGTCATTAACAGTGGAAAAATACCTATGTAAACAATCTTTTATAAAATTCTGTAAGTTTTTAAAAATGTTCTATCAATTCAGTAAGATTCCCAGTATGTCTCTTACCTGTTTTATAGTCTTTATCATGTTTTATTATTACTCTTATTAAAGTAAGTGTAGGGCATTTAACAATACATCAAAAATTCTTTAATACCGTCTGGTCCAGATTTCTACATAGCAAAAACCTTAGTCTCTCCAATAATCCAAGTAAACTACGTCAAAAATTTTCCCAGGGTTTTTGTGGAAACAGTTGGGAAGGCTTTCCTTTTGTTTGCAATGAACAAGAGCAGGTGTGGAGGCTGTCTTGCTCCTGCTAGTCCTGATCCTGACCGTCACAGCCATCCCCTGCTTTGCTGTATTTGAATGTTAAATATCTAAGTGAGAGTTCTTCAAATGTGAAAGTCATTGATTACTCACCTGTGCTGTGTTAAATACAGTAATTGGCAATATAAATTGTGTGCAGAATTACTCCTTAATAGGTCTTGAACATTCAGCTCTCCAGCTAGGCTGTGGGATCGCTGCCAAACCCCTCTCTTCTGCTGCTGACAGCTTGTGGCAGTGCTGTGCAGAGTTCTTCACAGTGCATTCTCTTGTGCCCCAGACATTATCTAGAAATCTAGATAGCTCAGTGTTCAAAGAGGGCTCAAACTTTCTTCCACTTTCTTCCATTTTGAAAAGAACACAACCGAAACAATGTAAGGCAGAAATTTCAGAAGCTCCCAAACATACCACCTCAAACTCAGATCTCAAATAATAATAATAATAATATCTCAAACTCAGCAAAGCAGTACTTCATCTCTTGCAAACAAGGATGTTGTGCACGCTATGGATTTACATGATTTCAAGTGACAAAATGAACAGAAAACAAACCCCTTGCAAGTTACTAAATGCAGTGAAGGAAACTGACTCAGGAGACTCCTGAGCTTCAAAGCAGCTGGAGGCTGGGAGTGCATTTAGAGAGCATATTACCATGCTTGTTGCTTTTACAGCATTTTTTTTTTTTTTAGTCATTCAGTTTTACCTGCTGCTGGTTAAAAACCTTGGCTTGATCTAGTGTGGTCATTCTTATGTTCTGCATCGTAATGAATGTCATTTTCCTTTCACTGAGTCTTTCTACAATTATCTTGTTACCTTCTTAATTTGGTCTCATGCCAAAATTATGCATATGCATCCATAAAAGACTGCAGAAACCTTGTGGGTGATTCAGCATTAATCTCACAACAGAATTTATCTTCTCTTCCCTATTAAATCAAGCCCAAGGCTAAACTGGTACCTTGATCCTAACTCACATCTACTCACCTGTCTCTCATTTTTGCAGCAAGAGAACTTTGCTGATTAAAAATCACAACAGGTTTTATAAAGTTGATTTTCATGTCTGAAGAAGTGCAAATATTGGAGGCTTATACCTTCTCATTTTATTTAATTAACAGTGAGCTAGACACAGGAAAAAAAAACAGGAATAATCACACATGCAGCCTACTGGTAAAGTGTGCTCTTCAACTGCTTGCTATCACAGACACTACTAAACAGGAAACAAGAGAAAGAAGAATTAAGTTCTGACAAAAAGTTTATACATGCAAAAAAATAAATAGGATATTTCAGTACATTTGTATTTTGAACACAGAATTTCAGCCTAGGAATTACCTTTACATTCTTCTATAATCTATTAATTTCCTTATCTGCTTCTACAGATATACCACTTTTTTGCCTTTCAGGAAAAGCAAGCAGAGCCTGATTCTGCCATGTTCTCGCTTTTTGCTTCCCCTCAGACAATTTGGGAAAAGTGACTTATACCAACATGGTTACAATTTCTCAAAATACGTGACCTTTAATCAATACAAACAAAATCTTGCTATCTGCTCCATCCCTGCTCTGTTATCAGCACCAAGACCATTGTGACTATGAGCTAGAACAAAAGCCTCAACAACAGTGTGGCTCTGGAATTGCATTTTGTTTGTTAGAAGGAAATTTTCTTTCCTTTTTCCCAGCGCTTATCTACAAAACCTAAATTAGCTCACTAAAATATTTATTTCTGTGTGGTTTTCAGATACAAGTGCCTCAGCAGAGGAGAATCATGCTGTCTTGCCTCACTTTCCTGTTTTGAAGCTTGGATAGAAATGAAGGGACAAAATATTCATTTTTAATTGAAAGGGAAATCAATAGAAACAATATAGTAGATATATTTTCGATGTTATTTTTAAAATGAAATGCAGTATGTATTCTTGATATTAAAACAAGCAAGTGAATTCACCATTTGCGGTAAGATTTTGTTGTTTAAGTCCATTAGTTGAAAGTCAAGTAAGTAAGTATCACAGCCCTGTGTTCTGAAGTTCTCTATTCAGCTGCGTGTTATCAGTGGTGCCAAAAGATCAAGTGCTGTTTTCTGCCCTGTACATCAAGTGCCTGGGAATGCAAAAAGCTAATTTAATCTACCCAGTCTGACTAGCAAAGAGGCCCTGTAGCTCAACTGGTAGCAGTGTCTCAAAGTTACATCACTGTTAAAACTGATGGTCTCCATCACTGAAAATCTCCAATAAATATGAAAGAACAACATAAAATATAACAGTTGGAAATACGTGGGAGTGTTCAAGACATGACATCTGTGTTGCAACATCCTATGCCACCATTTCTTTCAACTGCTGAGAGCAGATGTCCCATATCTGCTTCTCATCCAAAGGAAAGGAAAAATATTTAAGAGAAAAAATCAGCAGCATTAGGACAGAACATTTTGGTTTTTACAATCACGCACAGAAAAGAGGTTTAAAGTCAGTTGATCTTACTTTCCTCATATGCTCCTTTCTGGCTCTTTTAACATATATTTATTACTGCAATTAAAAAAAGGGAAAAGAAAAAGAAAGTAATTGATATCCTACTTCTAGTCACATAGGCACAGAACGCCAGGCCCTCTATCACATCTGTTTGTAAAATACATATTTTCCTTTTCAAAAAATAAATATTCATATTTAAATATCCCAATTTCTTTGCATTGCAGAAAGTAAAAGGTGCCCTTGTAAAGGTAAATTTTCAATCCATCAAAAAAACTGTTTCCCTTGTTAAACATAGCAGAACCACTGAGAGGAACCAAGAACCTTGTAATCAAGGGGAACTTCCCACCTTTGTATCTCACAGCCACACATTTGGCCATTCCGTGTACTTCAGCAGCACCAGAAGGATTCCTCAGGCGAGAAGGGCAGAGGGGCAGCCAGGAGGTTCCCTGCTTTCCTGCCGGGTGAGTACCCGGGTACTCGGAACAACACACTGCTAAGATGCCTGGTAGCTAACAGCAAAGCACATCACTCTTTTCACAAGCATTTCCATTTTTCTGGTAACACAACTTGCACCACTTTGGTGGCAGGATATGCAGCATGGGGATCCCAAAGATTGTGAGGCTTAAAGACTTATGAGCTGCACAACAGAGAAGGGAACAAGAGAGGGAGTTTCCTGATATAACCACTTCTCTCCTTTCTTAAATGTGAAGTGGCCTTCAAACTGAATATAGAGTAGCATCAAAAACTCTGTCAGGTTTTGATTGGTAAATTGAATGGTCTAGGTAAAATTCCGACTGGTTAGTTTGACAAAGTTTTTTTGCCTCATGTTAAAAGGTATGTGTAGTGCTGGAGGAGATTTAGAAAAAAACTACAAGGATTATTTATTGATGGAGAAAAGGTCTGACAAAAGTAGGCTTCCAAAAGCCCTATGGCTTTCGTTTATCAAAGAAATAAGAGATTACTTGGCTACAGCATGCTGAAATTATCATTTTGGGAGAATGGTGTAAAAGGACAGCGAAATCAGATTAGGAAGTAGGCCATGGATATATGACAGAAGGGCACCCCTAATTACCATGGACAATTACATATTCTCTGTTGGTGAGGAATGTCCAGATCAGATCCCTTACAGGGGAACACACTCTGCTTAAAACTGTTACGTGGTCCAGCACAGCAGCGAGTCCATAAAGCTGAATGGCCTGCCCCATTCAGAGACACCAGATCATCATTTGGCCTTAAACATCCAGATCAGGTTCTCCTAGTCCCTGAAAACAGGAGGAGCCTGCCCCTTCAAATACAAGGCCAACAATGGTATCTCCAGCAGATAACAGCACGTCTCTCATGGGATATATTAACTGTTCCCTTCAGTATACCTAAAAAATTATTTGAAAGCATTCTTTAGAGACGTTTAAAAAATGAATTTTTTT
>VYZQ01067454.1:0-36338 GCA_013400655.1 Mystacornis crossleyi | reverse complement strand
TTACAAACACTAAATATAAAGTAAAATAAATAAAACCACTAAATATACACTAAGTATAAAAATGCATAATATAGATGTAATATATGCTATATATATTGCAATATATCCTTTATTATTGTTATTGTTGTGGTTGACATTGTTGTTGCTGTTATTGTTATTATTACTACCATTACTATTATAACTATTATTATTGTTTTGGAAGGGAAAGGCAGTAGAGGGGCTGCTGTTTTACTCCTAGGCAGAGCTGGCCCCCAGGAGAAACTGCAGCAGGGGCTTCACCTTCCTGCACCATCCCTCCAGTGCCAGCTGCTAGCAGGGATGCCGCAATGAAACCCATCCCTCAATCTTCCTGGTTTACACCCATTTTCCACCCAAATCATGTTTAATCCCAACGGAATGGCACTGCTGCCTGCAGTGGGGACTTCAGCTGCTGCTCGTATACACCAAAAACATCCTCTGGCCACTCAGCACTGAACTGCCCCCAAATCAATGACCGGAGGAGAGTTTTGTGAACACCACTCTGGCCTCTCCCAGCAAAGTGACCGGAGCTGAGGTTTCCACAAAAAATGGGGGGTTTTGGTCCTTTCCTCTCTGTTGTGACATCCCTGGAGGCATAACATGCATCCTATAGAGAACACTCAAAATTTCTTCGATTTGGGGGAAGAGTGGCAGGAACTGGCAATGATGTGTCCTGAGCAAGCGTGTGCACATGAGAACAATTAAACACATCATAAATTGGGCATTTAAAAAATCCATCACACCTCAATAAGGGTGGAAAAGGGGGGAACGACCCCGCAGGCCAGCAAACATCAGAGACGCCCTCCTTCCCTCCCACTCCCCTATTTTTTCCCACCCAAATGAAAACACTTTGATTTTGCCAAGACAGGTGTTTCAGATACAGCTTGAAAACTAATTAAATCATTTCTGCAGCTTGAAAACTAATTAATCCTTTATTCCCTATTATAATAGATAATTACAATGCATGATAAGAAACGACTTGTCAGGTTTTCTGTTCAAAATCCTCGCATTTTATGGAAAATAAAATGGGGGAAACAGTTAGGGGGCCTTCCCATTCTTCTCCAGCTCACCAAGGGAGGATGCTAAAAGGGTGGGGGTTTTTTGATATGGCCTAAACAAAAATTAGTTGTTGAAAACAACTTGGAGAATGAAAGATTTTTAGGGTGATTGGTGCTCATTTGAGTGTACGGTCAAGGGGGTACTGTGAAAGCTGAACCCCCACGCAAACAAAAGGCAAGGTAAAACATCTGTAATTAAAATAACAAGCAAGGTAGGGTTCAGCACGTGAGATGGACAATAGAGATGCTCCTTGCTTCCTCTCCAACACCTTTTCCTCTTCCAGAGTCACATAAAGCCAATAACCCAGTGCCAACAGGAAGGTGAGACAACACCCACACTTACCCAACAGCAAAGGCACCCCAGAACCCACCTGTCCCCCTCTCCAGATTTCTTTTAAATGCTCTGTCATCTTTACTCCCACAGAAAGGTAAAAAACTATGATTGTGCTGAAAGTTTCCGTAACCCCTTTGTAAAAAATTTAAGTTCCCACTTTTGCTCTGTTTTCAAAAAAGGAGAACAGAAGGGATCAAAATCTACTTGATCCAAATTTTCGAAACCATAATTCAGGGGATGAGGACTTTGAAGGTATTGATGCACAGATTGTCTATGAAGGATCTAAGGAAGCAGCAAATAAAAGCAAGTCTATTGGTCTACTGCCAATATTATTAAAAGGTACTCCCCAAGATCTGTAAATCCTTAGTAAAAATGTGGATAGGTCCCCACAAAGCCACATAGGATGAACCAACCAGGCACTAAAAAACAAAGTCATTCCAAGAGCTGAATAAAAGGTTGTGATGTGATTTGCACTCAACAGAAAGCAGGGTGCAAGGAAAATACCATGAATGGCCATTTTCCACCAAAAAACTAAACTAATTCCCGTCTTTTTGAGTCTACTTTTGCCTTCTCTTCCACGTGGTTGCTATTCTGCAAAATTTCACGACCTTGATGCAGTTCCGTGTTGTCACACATGTCACTCATTGGTTCTTTTGATTTACATCTCCATTTTTTTTATTTTAGAAACAGATTTTTCTAAAGCACCCAAAGGTGAGAAGAACCTTCCAAACCCCCCCAGCTCCCCACTAAGTCCACATGGGCTTCCTCTCCAAACTTCTTCCACTTCCTCCAATCCCCCCGAGCAGAACTGAAAACCAACCTCTGCCACATAAAACGATCAAAAGTACAGTCAAGGTTGTTTTCTTTCCAAAGAAACTCTCTGCTGCTCAGGAAAACCTCCAGAACGTTGCGTAGCTGGCAGCAGGGAGAGGGATGACACAAGCAATTAGCATCACAGACAAAGATCGTCAGCACGTTCTGGTGCCAAACGCACTCATCGGAGAGTCCCTAAGCAAGACATCCTCGGGAGCGATGGCACAGAGATTGATTGAGGCCCTCTATACCCCTATTAATGAGGTTAATTAAAAACTGTGTAACCAGCAGGGGGACTAAAGGGTGTGAAAATAACTCAAAAGGGCCATCTCCCCTCTTCCCTTCCCAGGGAAGGTTTTCCTCCCTCCCTTCCCAGCCTGGTTTTCCTCTTTCTGCAGCAGGACGACCAAAGGTCCTACATCCAACAGCGGTTTTAGACCACACCTCATCCCAGAAAAAAGCATTCCCCACCTCCAAGGCATCCAAGCTCCTCCTAAAGCAGCTCTCACCCTGACAGACCCAGCCTCCCAACTCCAAAAAAGGTCAATACATCACCCAAATTCACAGCCGATGGTCTGCCGCCAACAGGACGAATATGTAAAGAGATTTGGGGAGGGGAAAGCAGAAAGAAAAGAGGGGAAATGAGTTTTAAATCAACACAATTAATGGGTTTGGTATTTGTTCATATATTAGATTAGTAGACTCGGAGGCAACTAAGCATCCTTGATTTGAGGATGCCCCGTGGTAAAGCTTACCCTGCTCATCCTGCCATTTAAGAGCTTGGGATGGAATGAAAGGAGGAAATTCCACTATTTTTTGTTAGTTTTTTTACTCTTTTGTGCTAAAAGAAGATATTTCCAAAGTCTACGCAACTTGTTAAGACACTAATTTCGAATTAATTCTTTGCATTTATCACTTTCCTTTAGAAAATGGAATTTTAAGTAACTAAGAAGAAACTAATAGCTGTGTATGAAAGAAGAATATTAGTGAGAAATTAAACTCTCCGCCTTATTTTGCCTACACTGATTTATTTTCTGTTTTTCACCCCAACCTAAACCAATACTCTTCTAAAAATATTTAGTGAAACCTAAGTGGAAAGAAGGGTTTCTTCAAGCATTAAGTCATCTGAGGATACTTAAACTGACCTTTCATACATATTGGAGCCTATTAAAAAAAAAAATCTCATCCCTTCACATACTACTGACTTCATTTTCATTGCTATTGTTGGTATGTCATGGATCTTTCTCCCCATGTGTCAAAAATCCCTTCCAAAGCCACTGAAGCATAACTTTGGGGATGAATTTGAAATACAGCCGAGGTTATCTCCTAGCTTTGATCACTTGAGCACAGCTCTCCCTCCAGTTTGGTATTGCTTAATCTCCACCACCATCCTAACGCTGTTTTTCACCCAAACACTCATTTCCTACTCTTCCCGCAATTAAGGTCGTAATGGAACAGCCTGGCAGCACTTAATGCTGTTTTTATTAATGCTGTAATGACTCGAGTTACAAGATATTGAGCCATTTCCATGTTTTTGCAAACGAAGGTAAGGGTTCCCCCCGCTGCTGCAGGGTTTCTTGTTCTCCATATTCCTCTTCAATGGATCATTTAGATTCCAGGGCAACACAGGCATCCCTAAGGAAGGCACAGCCCTGCAGACTTGCCAATCGAACTATATAGTCTGGGCACGGAGAAAGAATTTTTCAAAACTAATTATATCATAGCCTCCATTTTTTCTGGTGTCCAGTTGGGTCCCAGTTAAAGGGTCCTGACTTTCTAAGACAGCACCAGCTCTTTATCCACTGAATATAAATCCCTTTAAATAGATATCTCTATTTTTAAGCCACTGAAGGCACTGACAGTATTTCTAAGACACTGACCCAAGATCTTGTTATGCTGAGAGCTACTCAGTGGCATCTCTTTTGGTCAGCAGTAACAATATTTTCTTTAAGGAAACTTTGAAGTGGTTTCAGGCAAGTTACAAGACATATTAAAAATGACACGCCATCTGCTTCCCAATGTGATGTTTTGCATTGTGTAACTAAACCAATTTAAGAACTGAAGTCTATTTGACATCTAATTAGTCTCTTTGGTAGCCTGATCACTTGTGGATGTTCTGGAGGGAAAGAAGCACTCTAACAATCTTGATCTTTTTTTTTAAAAAAGACAACAATTAAAAATAATTAGTCACAGAACTGCTTTTCCTTCCTAAATATTTTCTTTTTTCCTGTTTAGGAATCAAGACATATGTTTCCTCCATGCTACCGTCTATTTCTGGTAGAATATAAATCTAACCATCCTTTTTTGGGTACCACAATCACGAGCTTTACCAGAGCCTTAGAAAAGTAAGAAGAACATTCCCTGGGTTGCAGAATCAAAGGATCAATCATCAGCACCCAACACCACATGGCGCCGTGCCAGGTCATTCCTTGGCTTGCTCAAGTTAATGGTATTCCCCAGGAAATGCGTGGTCACCTCAGGAGTGATTTATCTTGGCAGAGGAGGACTAGGGGATAGAAGTGGTAGGCGCAATCCAAACAGAAACAAAACAGCTCCTACCACAGCATTTAAAATTCGAAGTCTACACTCCAGCTTCCAGACTGCTGCAGCTTCCTCACAGGCTAATCCAGCACAAGGGGGAAGACTGCAGATGGTAAAATAACAAAGCAGGCCAAACTCAAAATCAGAACCTGTTGCGATCTGTCCACCACGGATGGGGATGTTCAGATTCACCTATCCATTGGGAAGGCACAGGGAGAAATAATTAAAGAGAATTTTACTAGGGACAGCCTGTATCGTGGTCATACCACAGAGAAATGACTGTTTTTCATGAATGAGTGGATGATGGAGAGGGAAGGGCACACAGCATCTCCAGAAGTGTTTCAAATATGCCTTGAAGAAATCAAAGAAGACAGTTTCCAGTGCTGCAGACCCACCGCATGCTCCAAATGTGGCCACATGCCAGAAGACCAGTGAGAAAATTTGATTCCAGCATCAGCCATGAACAACAGCATTGCAGAAGTGCATTGCTCCACACACCATCCCCCCAGAAAAAAATCCAGTGGTTTTAACCCACGACGTTTGTGTCAGGTACATTCATACCCTGATGGACCAGCTGGGGAAGTTAATGCCATCATCTCAAGCCTTTCCCAGGAGCAGCCACGTCCATCCCACCTCTCTTTGGAGACAACCCCATCTCTAGCAGTCTTTGCCCATAACCCACATCTGCTGCAAGCCCCAAATCTGCTTGGAGCTATTTTGGATAGGGAGGGAAATACATGAGTGAGAATTACAAATAGGTAAGGGTAACAGTTGGAGGGAAGGTCAGATCAGGTCACTCCCAGAGGATGTCGTACCTGGAACAACAGCTTTGTAACCTTCATCACCTCCTACAATGAAATATGACCACTCTTCTGGCCCGTCTTGTTTTCCAAGTTTTATTTTCTATTGTTCTGTACTAAGCGACTGCCTGCCCTTATCAGCACTGTCCCGGAGCCACTTGTTTTCCTGTTACCTTCCCTTATATCACTCCTGTTTTTCAGACATTCCTGGACGGGCATTTGGAAGATGTGATGAGTCTGGTAGCCTGATCTAATTACCGCCTTCCTGAAACAAGTCAGAAAGAGAAGGAAGAAGGCGGGGGGTGGGGGGGAAGATTATTTCAGCTAGTTAAACATGCTGCTACCCAAAAAAAAGAGTTGGAAGGAGACGGGGGAATTTGCTAACTTTCACTCAGCAGCAGAGCAGGGCTGCTTTCAATGTGCCATATTGACTTACCGCTGCTGGAGGCACAATAAAGGCAGGCCTTGGAGTCAATGCGGGCTCCCGCGGCTCTGTGTAAACTCCGCTTAAAATGTATTTCAAGGAACTTGATCTATTGACATGGCAACTGTGAAAACTTGAGGCCATTTGAAATTTAAATAGCATTTCCACCCCTCTGTAAATGCCAGCCACGGGGTGGGCCCCACGGCCCTTGTGTGGAAAATGCTTTCACTGGAAGACATCTCCCCCAACAGAATGCCTCCAGACACAACTACTCTCCTCAAAAGCAGCCAGCACAACTGATTGGGACCCCTTTTTGATGCAAATTCATATTATTCTGTTGGGGAACAGCAGGTGTTCAGCCATGCTTTCCTTTAGAAAAATTAGGACCTTGCTTGCTCCCCCTCCTTGCACTTGGTTCCCAGCTAGCTTCGACGGCTCTCACCCTCGGCACACTCCTGGGTGCCTCCTGGGCTGGGAAATGCAAATCAGCACTACCAAGGAATCGGGCAGTGTGTCCTACAAATCAGTGAACATCACCTTTATTAAACACGGCAAATGCCTGCAGAAGAGTGCTCCGAGTCTTCCCGCTGTGGTGAGCACACGTCCTCTTTCCAATGGCATGGCCATTGAGACCCAGTGTGACACGTCGTGAGGTTAAAATATAGGGGAAGCATTTCACAGTCAGTATTTTGTTTGATTTTTGTTTGAGCTGGGCTACCAGGGGCCTTACCAGCAATCACGCCCCATAAGTAACTTACTCCAGCTTTAGGAAGGAAGTAACTCTTTGCTGAGTATCACAACGTCATTGTGGTCCATGTAAGAGACATGTGAAATTGGCTGCCCACACAGGGAGCACCAAGTAGCCCCAGGAAGGTGCCAGGGGATGGTTATGTTGTGGAATTTTGCATGTCACTCATGAAAAGGCCGGTATTAAAGTAGTATCAAAAGGTCTGAAACAGCCTGAAGCTCTCACAGTGGTAGGAACCATCAAAAATGTGTTGATGTGGTGCTTAGAGACATCTGGTGGGCCTGGCAATACTGGGTTAATGGTTGGACTACACAATCTTGAAGGTGTTTTCCANATAGGGGAAGCATTTCACAGTCAGTATTTTGTTTGATTTTTGTTTGAGCTGGGCTACCAGGGGCCTTACCAGCAATCACGCCCCATAAGTAACTTACTCCAGCTTTAGGAAGGAAGTAACTCTTTGCTGAGTATCACAACGTCATTGTGGTCCATGTAAGAGACATGTGAAATTGGCTGCCCACACAGGGAGCACCAAGTAGCCCCAGGAAGGTGCCAGGGGATGGTTATGTTGTGGAATTTTGCATGTCACTCATGAAAAGGCCGGTATTAAAGTAGTATCAAAAGGTCTGAAACAGCCTGAAGCTCTCACAGTGGTAGGAACCATCAAAAATGTGTTGATGTGGTGCTTAGAGACATCTGGTGGGCCTGGCAATACTGGGTTAATGGTTGGACTACACAATCTTGAAGGTGTTTTCCAGCCTTAATGATTCTATGATTCCACGGAGCCTTCCTGCCCTTCCTCCCTGCTCTCTGCTCTACCACCTTGTCATTCGCTATTTAATTTGAGAAGAAACAATGGAAAGGGAGAGCAATAGAGATAAGATCAGAAATCCACAAGACACAGAGATAATGTGATTTTATACAGGTACCACCTAGATTTCATGGGGTTTGGAAAGTTCACTTATTCTGTGGAATTTTATCTCCAGGATTCTCTGAGTTATCTGAGTAGATCTAAAGGGCCTTTTTCCTGGTATGTGTGAATACCAATCCTCTGTAGGATCCTTGGGAGTCTTAAAGAACAATTAGAAGGAAGAAGATGCATCTTCATGGACCCATTAAGGAGCACTGAAAGGGCTGCTGTGGACACCCACAGCAGAGCCAGATAAATGGATGAGTAAGGCTGGCATGGTCCAAGTGAGGACTAAAACATCACATCACCTAAGGGACTGGGGGTGGAGCTTGAAAGGTGAGGAAAAGGAGTTTAAAAACAGATTGTGTTATACTGGGGATGGAGGACATGTTGGAGGGGAAGAGAAAGACTGAGGGATGTTGAAAGACGTGAGGGAGGGCTGGAGTGTTGGTGGGTGGACAAAAAAAGGCCAAACGAACAGATGCCAGGAGCCTTGACATCAGAGTATATACCATGTGTCCATCACTGTAACTTACTTTAAAAACTAAAAACTAAGAAAAAACAGCAAAAAGGGTAGAAATTTATGCCTGACATCTTCTACTAAAGCATCAACTTAAATCTGTTATTTGCAGTTGAAGGCGCCTATTAAAAAAGTTACACAACCAATATTTCATCTGACCACTTAGAAAATACTGTCACTTCTGTCTTCTTCAATAATAAAAAAAGGAGAAGAGTGATAAACCAAAGTGAATTTATTTCAGCTCTTCAAAGTCAAAACAAATCATGAAACCTGTGGGAATATTAGGCTAACTTAAAATTCCTAATTTGAGACCCATTTACTTAAGCACAGCATTAAGATAGACATCTGAAGGTATGAAATCACAAGACACCTCCAGCACATTTGCCACTTTTTATTGCCAGTAATGATCACTGTCTCTATTACAGGCTCCAGTTAGGACTCTATTATGCTGAGCTCTTTATAAAATACAATCCACACCGTTAAAAATCTACCTGGCTCTCTTACAGCAGTTGCATGATACAAAGAATAGCTAATAAAGATGTGAAAGAAGGTTTGAAAGTCTTCTCTATATTCTTTTTACAGAATATTTTAATCAAAGAGACCATTACTCAGTGGTTATAGTTGCAATGCTTTTTTATATTTTCATATATGTATATATATAGACATACACATGCACATATAGATATATATAAATTTTTCCTTCATTTGTAAAAAGCTCAGGCAGGTCCTCTTTGNAGATGCCAGGAGCCTTGACATCAGAGTATATACCATGTGTCCATCACTGTAACTTACTTTAAAAACTAAAAACTAAGAAAAAACAGCAAAAAGGGTAGAAATTTATGCCTGACATCTTCTACTAAAGCATCAACTTAAATCTGTTATTTGCAGTTGAAGGCGCCTATTAAAAAAGTTACACAACCAATATTTCATCTGACCACTTAGAAAATACTGTCACTTCTGTCTTCTTCAATAATAAAAAAAGGAGAAGAGTGATAAACCAAAGTGAATTTATTTCAGCTCTTCAAAGTCAAAACAAATCATGAAACCTGTGGGAATATTAGGCTAACTTAAAATTCCTAATTTGAGACCCATTTACTTAAGCACAGCATTAAGATAGACATCTGAAGGTATGAAATCACAAGACACCTCCAGCACATTTGCCACTTTTTATTGCCAGTAATGATCACTGTCTCTATTACAGGCTCCAGTTAGGACTCTATTATGCTGAGCTCTTTATAAAATACAATCCACACCGTTAAAAATCTACCTGGCTCTCTTACAGCAGTTGCATGATACAAAGAATAGCTAATAAAGATGTGAAAGAAGGTTTGAAAGTCTTCTCTATATTCTTTTTACAGAATATTTTAATCAAAGAGACCATTACTCAGTGGTTATAGTTGCAATGCTTTTTTTATATTTTCATATATGTATATATATAGACATACACATGCACATATAGATATATATAAATTTTTCCTTCATTTGTAAAAAGCTCAGGCAGGTCCTCTTTGGAGCAGCTTGATGTAAATAGACAAGCAGAGCCCAGAGAAGCAGTCCCAGCAGCTTAGCAGAGATGTAGAACACAGGCTGAGGAATTCATCCACCAAGCGCTGCTCACAGCACTGACACTGAAGTGACAATCAAATGTTCAGTAGTGAAAGCTGAGATGCTTTTCCTTTCTTCTCAGCCATAGAGACACAGGGCAAAAGCAGGAACATGCTGATGCAAACTAACTAGTTTTAAACTATATCAAACTTTTAGCTCTTATTTTCCACCAAGCAATCAATGTCCACTCATCCACGGCTCCCCTTGAAACTATTCTTAATGGAGCAAGACCCATCTCTGCAATGGCACAGCACTTCTCAAATGAGAAAAAAAAAGGTAAAAAACTAAATTAAAAAAAAAAATGTTGAGCACATACAAAGAGTTATGCTGCTACTACTCTTCAAGAGGAGTGGATATACAGCATTTTCAGAACACCCTGGTCTGCAAGGAGCATGGCTTCTCCTGTGACCAGCATGCATGGAAAGGATGCAGGAAGAAATCCAGAGTGCCAGAGAGAAACAAATGCAATATTGAAAGAAGAGGTTTTACAATAAATGCAAAAAAACGTGGGAAAGATACTTGTGTTCCCATCATTTCATATGCCTGGCTAAATATCCTTTAACAAATTAAAAGAGACACGCTGAATCAAAGTCAATGTCAAAGCACAATGCCTGACATTTGTTTTTCAAAAATTAGTTATTGGCAGCATCTAAAATGCACTGTCACACCAGAATTACAGCCATATAATTCACTTTTTAGCTGCTCAGAAAGAAGGATAACAAAAATATATTGGCCAGTCACACCATGGTTTGTATTAACAAGGTTCCCAACATCTGAAGTCGCTTCATTCTGCCTTTGGCAGAAGTTTAGAGTTTCATTCTTGAAGTTGTATAATAGATACTTTTGATTTGTGACTGAATGGAAGATTATAATCAACCTTGGGACATTCACTCACTCATGGAATAAAGCCACTCATTCCACTATAAATATTTATAATTTTCCCCACATTTGTTAGTATAATTAAAGAGAATGAAATTCAATGCAACAGTTGGGGGAGGGAGGGAAGTAAAACCTGTTATTTACAGTGTCCTCTAAAATTAAATGTATAGACATTAATTGCTTATTACACACACTGTTACTCAACTAGCACCACACAGAGAAAGCTGAGCCAAAGAGAAGAGCCTGCTGCTTAGAAACACCCTGCAATAATTCGTCCCAACCGGTCATTCAGACAAGAACAGGCACAGGGCATCGTTTCCACTTCCATCTGCGCCAGCAGCAAATCCGAGATGCCGCGGCAGCAGCGCGGTGTCATCTTACAGCGCAGCACCCCGGGAGTGACTGCGCAGTGTCAGGTGCCACCAGCCCGATTTAGGAGTGTTTTATACCGCTGCATCCCAAGACAAATTCAACTGGCCCCGTTATCTCTATATATAAACCACCTACGAGCACCTGGCAGGAACACAAGGGCATAGAGGTAGGGAAGCGCTGGTTGTTCCAGCCCCATCCTCGCTGCTGCTCCTCTTGGAGGGGGGAAAAAAAAAAAAAAAAGAGAGAAAAAGAAACTAAAATATGTGCCCATCACCTGGGTACTAAATTTGTGAAGGTAAACAAGCACCTCGCCACAAGCTCAGAAGTTCAAAATTTACACTGCAGTCCACAAGGAGAAGCTCCGGTTTTCAAAGAGGTCAAGTATTTAGAGGTTTTTAAAGCTTCTCCTCAGCGAGAAGAAGGGAGATTTTATTCTGGTTCCATCGCCTATTCATTCCTTCTTTAATAATACATGGTTCTGTTAAAAAGGGCAGAGCACTATTTTTAGACTATCCCATAACATATAAGAAAGCATCAGCTAGGGGATTTTTTTTAAGCCTGCTACTGCAAAGGTTTGGGAGTCTGGAAAAATGGGGCACAGGTAGGAGTTGGTCTCAGGTTGCAGGGAAAGATTGGCAGGTTAGGTGAGAAAACACGGAAAATGTGTCTAGTTTTCTTCAACTCTTCTCAAACCTGAGATGCGCCGGCAGAAAAGTAGGGAGAGAAAGAAAGAAAACAAAACCACTGAAGGGCTGTTGCTCGGAAAGCACCTTAATGAAAGCCACTGCAGAGTGTAAGGCACTGAACATTCCCTGACAGGGAAAACAGGCAAAGAAAATCCACATAGCCACTTCTACGTGCCCTCTGCTACAGAAATAACTGGATAATAACAATTTCACAGCTCGAGACATTTGCAGGATCCAACATCTCTCCGAATCTAAAGACAGAAGGAAACCCTTCTGGAAGCATCAGCTTTGAGGCAGGAAGATCCTTCCTTACTGCTACTGCAAAGGACAAAGAGCTTATTGGAATTAAGGGATGTCTTAGTCCCCTCTCAATGAAATACTGGTTCTTCTTATTTGCCTTGTTATAAATAGGCTTAGATTTCTTTTTTTTCTCTCCTCTCCTTTCAACATGGGAACACAGTACAGACATGGTTTCTAAAGGATGACGCCTATGAAGAAAAGAAAAAAGAGGAGGAAGGGGAAGGGAAAAAAGAAGAGATGGGGGGAAGGAAAAAAAAAAAGGAAAAAAAAGGAAAAGTATTTTTGCCTTTTGGCAGTGAAACTGAACTCCTGCCTCAGGATTTGATAAGCAATGCTGAGTTCAACTGATAAAGCCCTGACACCAGGCACAAATGCAGGGCCTTCAGACACCAGGCTCTTCTACAGCAGGATCACATGAAAAACAATACATGTGGAAAAGGTCACTGATCCAACCTTTACTCATTAAATCCTTCCCAGAGCCCAGCATAGTTTGCTTACTGGATATAATGGCATCCCTCAAAAATGCGTGACACCTGAGCCTTAAAGCAGATCTCTGAACCCACAAAATAAATGCCAAGCCAGAGGCAGCTACATATGCCAAGGGAAATGAATTTTAAACTGCTCTGTTGGCTAACTGTGTCCATCCAGCACTCCAGGCCTACCTGGATGTATTCTTGTACCATCACAGGGAATGTCACTTGTTTCTCGACCACAAAGACAATGAGAAGCTAAAAAACAGTCACAGAATGGTTTGGGTTGGAGATGATCTCCTCTTTAGGAAGCCCAGTGGAAAATGGATAAATCAAACAAGGAAAAAAAAAACAAACCAAAACCAACCCAAGCCTAAAACTTGAATTACTGTTCCCTAACCCAAATATCTAAAAAAATCACCAGCCTACTGTGCACTGTTCACACAGCCAAGCTGTCATGAGATTTGTATCCTAATCCCACCTTTATTCTTTTCAGGCCAACCATTATTTTTTAAAGGAATCTGAGTTCAATGGGCCCAGGCTTTATAAAGCATGAGGAGAAGGTTATCACTCTCTTACAGTGAAAGCATGAAGGGACCTAACCATGTGCTACCTCTTTGGACCAGCAAAGCTTTATGTCTGAGCATCCTGCCCTGTCAGCTGGAGCATTTGGAGGTGTCAGGGCAGTGCAGTGGCTCTTCCAAAAGCTTACACATGTATTTGCTGAGCCTCCAGCCCAGAAAACCACTTTTTGCTCACTTTATGTGGTAGCCCCCAGTATGTACCCTTGCTGCATTCAGCCTAAACTGGGAGTCCAGCTAATCACCTGGACCCCACCAAATTCATCCACGAGAGTGACAGTCAGGGACAGGGGTTCAGCTTTCTGAATTTTTCTGTGTCCTCTGATCCCTCCTCCAATGCCAGCTGTTGCAGCACGGGGACAGGAATAGCCCCCCATTAATCACTCCTCGTTTCAGACAGAACATATTCTTCTGCCGTGAGAAGCTACTCTGCGACCAAGAAAACACCACTGTGACCATCTTCACCTGCTAAAGAGCAGGAAGAGCTCTGCCCTCTCCCCCTTCTCTCAGAGCAGCAAGATTTCCATACCGTAGATCCGCTTAAGAGCCACCACTGCTCCTCACCCCTGGGGAGACTTAGAGAGCCTCAGCGGGGATACGTGCAAAATCCTCATCAGCTGATCAAAAGATTTGCTTACTACCACCCCTTACGTAACGAGCAGCATCCTAATTATCCAGCTAAACGTAACGAATTCAACTTGCCTTGGCTTCACACACTTTCACTAGATATAAATTAAGGTGCCAGGTGACTCACCCCATAGCACTTTTGTGAAAACTGGAGAGTCTGGGGAGGTGGAAACGCTGGGTGAAACTGTCCAAGTCTGCAACTGAAAAGTTAACCTAGATCAGGACCAGCAAAACCTGAGTATTAACAGAGGAAAGTCCCATTTACTGCTCGGGGTGGGGTTTTCCAGTGCTTTTTGCTCAGCCGGAGATGGAGAAGAAACAGAACAGCTGCAGCAGAGGAGTAGATGGATTTTTTTTTAATTGGTCCAGTTCCCTATCGCACTGTAAGTAATCTCTGCTTTCATCAGCAAGAATGTTTGCAATGACTGCAGAATGTAACCCAAATTTTCTCTCTTGGGTCCCTCTACCCTGACTTAACATCTATATTAAGCCTATTTTCTACCCTCGGTTTTCAGCTTTGGTTGTTGTGTTGGGTTTTTTTTGTTTTAGCTGAAGCTCACTGTACTGCATCTGAGCCTTGCACGTAACGAAGTAAACAGCACCACAATGCATTCCTCAGCACAAGCTGAAGCACTAAATAGCTGCCTGGAGTCTGAGGCCGAAGCAGCTGGGTGTTGGATTACAAACGCAAAACAAATGCCAAGGCATGGCCGTAATATGTGAGATACATTGATGACCTACTGTGCTTAAATAACTCCTTGGAAAGCAGACCGGCCGCTCAAAATGGGTTTTTACACCTGAGAGAGAGAAGAGAAAGTGATTTGTGCTGATAACGCAGATTTGAAAAATAAGAGGGAAAATTTTAGCGGGTATAAAAATCACCCTGGCGAGAGGGGGCAGGGGGGAAATCCAGCCCAGCGCGGTCGGCACGCTGGGAGGGACAGCATTTCATGCTTCTGAAACATTTCCAAAGGGTGAAATCCCTCCCCACCGATGCCAAGAGCAAGGCTCTCACTCAACACAGCCAGGCAGAGGATTTCCGAGGTCGATCACAGCAATCTGAGCCCCCTCAGATCCTTGTTTTCCTGCCTGGAGCAGAGCAGTGCTTTCCAAAGCACGTGGAGTCTCCAGCAAAAATCCCCAGCCACAGCGCACATGGCATTTTGAAGCAGTGTATCAGCATACCACGATCCCAAGTACACCCAAGTAAAGCTCTCCTGGGAGTTTGCTGAGTGCCTTTGGGCTCCAGACAAGGTATGCAGGGTCTCTGACCCCGAGCACAGCAGGATGAAATGGGGTGTTTTCATTCAAACCGCAAAATAAATTAAGGTAGAGCAGCTAAAGAGTAAAATTTCCCCAAAATTGTATTTTTACCACAAGGTAACAATTGCACGATAGCTCTACCACTCTGAAATCACCAGAAAGGCAAAGCAGGGGGGTTCTCACCCACAGCTAAGTGAGGTCCTGGAAGGTCACCTAACCACGTCACCACGAACACGATGTGTGTCTCATTGCCGGCAAACTTCACAGCACAGGAAGGAGGATGCAGTTTCTTGCCTTCTCACCACAACACGCCTACTTGGGTGCTGTCACAGCTCCCCATCACCCGGTCTTCCCCAAAATCAGAGCATGGCCTAGTTTAAAGCTGTTGTCTAAAGCCATGTGTTGTTGGACCACAAGCAACACTTCAAAACCTTAGTTTGATGCTGCAGAGTCAGCTGTGGGAGTCTGCACCGTACAGCTGCCACCTTGCAACAAGAACTGAGCTGCCAACACTCCCAGTATCTTGCTTTTGCAAAAGTGCATCAAAATGGAAGCAAGTCGTTGGCCATGACTGCAAGGAGCTATAGTACTTCCAAGGTTTCTTGTGGAGTGACGGAGGGGTTAGCATCCACCTCCTCTTTTGCTTTTAAACGCTTTGTTCAGTGCAGACAGGAACACCTCAATCTGCAAAGACTGTTTCAAAGTGGTTTTAAGGAGTCAAAACTTCTTTTGTAACTCAGCAGCAGATGGGATGTAACCAGCAGCATTTCCCCCCTTCTGTCACCTTCTTGGTCAACTGGTTGGAACAAGTTACAGACTCTTGAATACAACACTTTAAAGCATTTGGAGATTTTTCCTTTATGAGATTGTGGCAAAGTCCCCTTATGTTCAAATAACATAGAAATCCTAGCATGGTTTGGGTTGGAAGGGGCCTTAAACAGGTCATCTGTTTCCAATCCCCCGCCATGGGCAGGGACACCTTCCACTAGACCAGGTTGCTCAAAGCCCCGTCCAACTTGGCCTTCTCTGGGCACCCTGTTCCAGTGCCTCATCATCCTCACAGTGAAGAATTTCTTCCCAATAGCCAATCTAAACCTACTCTCTTTCATTTTGAAACCATTCCCCCTATCATTACGTGTCCTTGTAAAAAGACCGTCTCCAGATTTCTTGTAGGCCACCTTCAGATACTGAAGGTCATGCCAGAGCCTTCTCCAGGCTGAATAATCCCAACTCTCTCAGAATTTCCTCAAAGGAGATGTGTTCCATCCCTTTAATCATCTTTGTGTCCCTATCTAAACTGCTAAATATCCCTGAGAGCATGGCATTAAAGCTGGATTCGTTCAGTAGATCACCCCAGACAGTGGTGGCAAGGCTGTGTCTGGACTTTGCTGCTCCTGGACAGAACAGCTGACCTGGGTGGGTACCTGACAGCAGACAACAAGCACACGCAGCAAGAAAACAAGAACAAAATTCCTATCTGTGTGTGCCTGATTGAAAACCTGATTGATTAAGAGGCGACAAACCGGGAGGGAGAAATATTTAAGCAGTCAAAAAGGACATATGCTTCACAAACAAGGATTTGGCTCTCTCCATTTTGCTTGATGATAAGTTTTCTTCCCGGTGAAAGATGGGAGATGCTGCTGGGGGAATTTTTGACAATGCATCCAAGAGAAGAGTAACTCAGAAACCTCTGTGGCTGTCCTGTGCTCAGACCCCATCCAGCCCACCACCCCTGCCCCAGATGCTCAGGCAGGGAGGGAGGATGGTGAGTCCTCAGTGCACAACCACTGCCCTCGATTGAAGGGTTCAGATACACTCTTGGGAAGGCAGAAAATCTCTGAAAACCTGGATTGGGCCTGAGAGCATTAGACTGAGGCAGATGTGGAAAGACCACTAGGGGAAACAGAGACGTTCTCAAGTGCCAAGCTGGATTAGCATCAGGGCGGGTGTACCTGTCCCCAGTGGACCCCTCCTGCTCCCCGCTGGATGTTCTGCTGCATTAGCTCAACTACTGCAAACTTTTCCTCTACTCCCTCTGCTGCTGGGCCACCAGTTGAGTGCAGCAGAGGAAGAGTCACCTCATCAGGGGGTGGAAAAGCAAGGAAAACTCTGCTGTCAGAGGAAAAGCAGCTCTCTCCACTCTGTCCCCTCACACGTGCCATTGTCTCAGGTCACCAACTCCCTGATGGAGGCACAGGAACCAGCCACCACGAAGGAGACGACTGCCCTTTCATGCTGCAGACTTGAAGCCCTCTCCCGGTGCTGACACCGCTCAAATTTTAATTAAGAAGTGCAGGATTGCTCTTGTAGCTGAATAAATGGGGGGTGGGGGGGAATCACTATGGCAAAATACTGATTCTTTTTTGGGGACCCACTGTGTATGAAACCCTGGCTGGTTTTGCCAACAGCTGGTCCACAACCTGCACAGTATTTCCAGAAGTGTTTCCAGTCCAATCTACTCAATTTTGCTAGAATATCTCACTCATTTCATAACCGCAGCTGGAGAGGTTCGAGCACTGCTGCTTTTAAAGAGGAGAAAATGTCTGGATGATTTTTAGGAATGCAAACAAAACCAAAAAAAAAAAAGAAAAAAAAAGATGCAAATCTTGATTCAGCTGTGATTTCACATTAGATGGCACTCTTAAATGTAATTCCACCAGGGCAGCAGCAGCATTTCCACACAGGGATTTTTACTCAAAGCAGTTATTTCTTAGAAGGAAAATCTTGACTGCCTCTCCAAAATACACACTGGTGCCTGGAAACAAGGGGTACGGGAGAGCTGCCATGGGCGGCCTCCAAATGCATGCAAGCCCCCTTGCTGCCCTGGGGACTCCCCTGAGGATCCCCAGATGTCCTTCACCTTCCTGCTGCTCCCCATATCCCACCCGCTGCACATCCCCACACCCCTCTGGCCCATCCTGATGTCCATCTGGGGTGGGATGGCTGTGCGGATGTCCCTAAAGCCACAGCGATGCCTTGAAGAGCAGCTCCCATCCCACAGCCTGGCTGGTGGCCCGTAGACCACATGGAGCCATGTCTGGGTTGCAGTGTGGCTTAAAGGGCACCCAGCAGGGTATCAGGGAGGTGAGTGCTGGGACAAGGAGAATCAGGAATGTTGGATGGGATGCAGCTGTAGAAGGGGGTGTGGGCAGAAAGTGTAAGAGCAGAGCACCCGGCTGGCTTGGGGCTGCAGAGCCCCCTCTACACCCTCGTGGGACAGGGACCATCACATCTTTCTTCTGGCTCTTCCCATTCTTTGGCTGCACCCAGCAGAGAGCACAATGAAAATGCAACCCCAGCCCAGCACACTGCTGCACCAAGTGGGATACAGGTGGGACAGAGGAGCAGCCAGCTCACCGGCCAGCTGCTGGATATTGGGAGAGATGGGACAAACCCAGAAGTTGCTGAACTGAGAAGCTGCTGCCTTTCCTCCTGGAGACACCACACGTGCCAATGAAAACTGAGAAAAACACGATCTTTCAGCAACTTCTGCTCCCAACGACAAGCATTTCATTGCTTCAAACATCTCTGCAGCAGCTGCACCTGTTCTGCCAGTCCAAGCCCCAGGAGCTGGAAGAAGGGCAGGGCTCGCAATGGCTCCCACACCAAGGCAGGACCGCTCGGATCTGTTGCCTGCTGATGGCACGCTCCAAACTGTACAGTCATGGAAAGCTGGATGGCAGGCTCAAGAACCCCTCACCCTGGCACAAAGTGAACAGAAAGTATCACGGTGCCTCAAAATGCTGTTACACAAAGACCAAAAAAAAGCAAGCAGAGCAGCAGTTGGGAAGTCCTACCCAGGTTTATAAATACTAGACCCCATTGAAAAGAAAAATAGTACAGTAGGGGAGCGATGCTTTATTTTCTGTAACCTCTGGCTGAATGCTTCCTAGGGGAGGGACTGTGTCTGCTGGAGCACAGGCAGGATGCACTGGTAACTCCTTCTCAGAAGCACACTGCAAACTTGCGGCTCCCCCACGATGGAGGGATAAAAAGGGAGCAAGAATCTATTGGCCCCACTTACAAGTAGGGAACATGCACCACATCAGCCATAAAAGCAGAGGGATCGTTAAGGTTTCTGTTTGACAGAATGGACGTGCGAGTTTAGGTACACAACAACATCCCAACATGCTTCAAATGAGGCACCAAACATGTCAAGGACCCAAGCAAACTTAGGAGACCCATGGAAGAATAATAAGTATTCACCACAGAGTGAAAACCCCCTCATTTTATATGGCTGTAATTCAACCTGAAGATTAACACATTGTAAGGGTCTAAAGCAACTCTGAACCAGCCCCGCCACTTCCATTTCAAACCTCCTCTTTTCAAATAAGCGAAATGTCAGATGGCATCAGGTCAGCCTCAAATGGGATTTCTCTTCCCCTGCTCTGACTGCGAGCCACTTACCCAGCTTACCTCGAAGGACATGTGGTGCAGATCAGCTGAGGTGACGCCTGGAAGGACACAGGCTACGTTATTCCCTTCGCAGATGGAAGGTTTGCACATACACACAGTGACCTCCGCGTTTTGCAGAAAAGATGATTTTTTTACTCGAAAAATATTTATGTCAGCCACTGCAACCACCTGAGGAGGAGAAGTTGCAATGTGCTCTGGCAGGCAAGAAACAAGAAACCACTGCTGGGTTTTGGAGCAATATCCCAGTTTCAGAAACTCTCCACGGCTGGGTTTTGTCTTTTCTTGGCCGACGCAGGGGCAAGATTTCCAAAGTTTGTACTTTTACTGACAAATGAGGGGAATTAGTTCATCAGTCACTTCCAGAAAGTCTATCTCTTGCACCAAAATCTCATCTGCGTCAGCCCCAGCATCCAGGCCTGTCTAAATGCCACCACAGCTCACAAGAGGGTTGAGCCTATGCCTTTACAGAGAAGGAAATAGTAAGAAAAATTTAGGTAGCTACATCTCATAAAAAGATATCAGCCTGAGACACTTACATAATCTTCAAGCTGTTTTTTCCCCCCTGTATTGCCTGGACACCAGGGATTTCCTAATATGCTCTGGTACCCACAAACGCCCCACTGCCCACGCATGTTCTCAGCTACACATCTGACAAGAAACATCAACGTCTCCATGAGAAATTCAAAGGGGCATCAGTGCCGAGAATGCTCGGAAACACCTCCCTGTTACTTCATAAGCACTAATTCACATCCCAGGGAACCTGAAATAACACCCTGTGCAGGCCACACCTCTGTGTGTGCCATCACCTGCTTGCACCCCCATGTGCCCGAGTGTCCCTTGTCTGGCCCAAGGGATGAAAGCCAACATTTCAACAGGAAGGGTTTAGCAGAGGGATAATCAGACATGTAGGAGATGCAGACACCATAAAATAATAGAATCATAGAATAGTTTGGGTTGGAAGGGACCTTAGAAATCATGTAGTTCCCTGCCATGGGCTGGGACCCCTTCCACTAAACCAGGTTGCTCTAAATCACACCCAGCCTGGCCTTGGACACTTCCAGGGATGGGGCATTCACAGCTTCTCTGGGCCACTGTGCCAGTGTCTCACCACCCTCACAGTCCAGAATTTGTTCCTAACATCTAACCTAAATCTCCCCCCTTTCATTTTAAAGCCATTATCCCTTGTCCTATCACTCCATGCCCTCTCCAAAAGTCCCTCTCCAGCTCTCTTGCAGCTCCCTGAGGTACCATAAGGTCACACTGAGGCCTTCTCTTTTCCAGGCTGAACAATCCCAGTTCTCTCAGCCTTTCCTCACAGGAGAAGTGCTCCATCCCTCAACGTTAAGTGCTCCATCCATCAACGTTGAGTCACGTGATATCAAGATCCGGAGGCAGAAGAGGACAAACAAAAAATAATGGGAGCACTGACAGGCTGCCTTGTCTCTCTTCCTGCAAATCTTCCCGTTACTCCACTCCTTCCTCTCTAAATCGTGCTAATGCTCCATGTTCCCCTTCCTTCTCTTCCCTGAGAACTGAACCCTCTAAAGCTCCAAAACTGTGATAACCCAAACAAAACCAAACAAACAAAAACACAAACAAAACCCAGCACTTCCTCCTCCCCACAAAAAAAACAACAAACAACAAAACAAAGAAAAACATCCTCCACAAAACTATTCCTTTTATACCTTATCTCTTTAAACAAACTTTGTATGCCACTCAACTGTAGTATTATTTTAAACACTTATTTTCTGACACTAGATCATCTTTGAAAACTGAAAGGGACTGCTGCTTTTCCTTTTTAGGTTCATCTATGGTAAATAAATATCAGAAAGCCAGAGAAACAAGTAATTCCAAGCTATTAGGGTTTTCTTGCTTTGTTTTGGTGCTTTTTTTTAAAGTGCCACTGAAGAAGAAGAAACACCTAAACAAAACCATTACATTCACGATGCTGACCAGGACCCTTTAAGCCAGTGAAACCTCAATAAATATTTTTACAATGAAGCCTGCAAGAAGAGATAATACCTCAGACATTTATAGGACTTTTATTTCTCTATAAATGTATCATGAAAAACAGAATTATTATTTCCATTCTAACTTTGAAAAAAAAAATTAGGGAAGAAAGGAAAAAAGATGCCAGAACATTTTACTAAGAGGAGGCTTTCGTGGAAGACCTCTCTCAGGAGCTCCCATCAACTCATTCTTGCTGCTTCTTTGAAGCCACATCAACAACGATAATTTAATTTACAGTCCAGATAAAAAGACATTTCCAAAGACGTGAGGGGAGGGAGAAGGGGTTTAGCAGGGCGTTCCCAGTTTAATTCAGTCCAGCTACCTGCTGCCTGTTTGGGATCTAACTCCTGACGGCTCATCCTCCACCAAACAACAGAGCTGTAGCAGATAACCATGTCCTAGATACTCAGGGGATGGAGGAGGGACGAGTGTCACACAAGAGGATCCTGCAACGCCTTTAAATTGCAGCCAAAATGGATCGAATCACAGCAGGCACTGCAAAAAAATGTGGCAAGCGTGGTCCTGCTGGGAACAGGAGATGAGCCCGGGACAGGGGATGCTCCAGCCAGAGGGTTTGATTCCCCTCCAGCGCTCTTGGAAGACAAGGAGCAGGAAAAGAAATAAGCGTAAAGCATTGCAAGCATCTGCCCCCAAACATCTACTTAGGAGATAGATAGATGGATGGATGGATGGATAGATGGATAGATAGATAGATAGATAGATAGATAGATAGATAGATAGATGCATGGATTGATAGATAGACAGACAAAAAGCTTTTATCAGGCATGGTTTTAGGGANCAAGGAGCAGGAAAAGAAATAAGCGTAAAGCATTGCAAGCATCTGCCCCCAAACATCTACTTAGGAGATAGATAGATGGATGGATGGATGGATAGATGGATAGATAGATAGATAGATAGACAGACAAAAAGCTTTTATCAGGCATGGTTTTAAGGAGAATAGACTAATGGCAAATTGCCACTAGAACCCCAAACGTGAGTCAAAGGATCCTCAAATGGTTTGGGTTGGAAGAAACCTTACAGGTCATCTCATTCCAAACCCCTGCTGTGGGCAGGGACACCTTCCACTAGAACAGACTGCTCCAAGCCCTGTCCAGCCTGGCTCTGAACACTTCCAGGGGTGGGGCAACCACAGTTCTCTGGACAATGGAGAAGATCGCACCCTCAGTGGGGAAGGAGCATGGACAGGTTTCTCCAGTTCCAGGTAGGCTCCTCCAGCTGTGAGGAGCAACAGGCACGTGGGCAGGGAAGAGGTCACTGCAAACACAAAAGGATCGACAGGACCACCACAGCAGGATCATCTCTCCAGTGATGGAGATGCTGCAAGAGGGTCCCTGCCCACAGCCCCCATCACTCCTCTCCTCTACTGAACTGTCAAGATTGACTTCAGGCCACCCTTCCCTGCAAACTGGAGATAAAATCTGTAAAGATATCTAATCTATACCAGAGTCTGGCTTTCCTGCCCAGCACTGCTGATGAGCTCAGCAGCAGTGTCCATAAAAATACCCTGGCAAAATCCCTGCACACACACACAAACAAAAAATTCCACCAGGCTCAGCTGCTTTTTTTTCTGGTAAGTGAGGAAACAATTACCGAAGCTGGAACAGGCAACTTCTTGTAAAGGGAAAGAAAGGTGGAGAGGACACAAACAAAAAGCAAAACAACACAAATAATGAGAGAAGTAGGCAAGCTGCAGGAGAAGTGATAAAAGAAAAATGTTAATAAAAACTCACAAACCAAGCTCATGTATCACTTGCTACTGGCCATGTTTCCCATTAGGAGAAACCTCCTGTAAACACCACACCTGAGCACTGAGCACACCAGGATGGACATGGGTATGAAAAGGAGGTGACCATCAGGAGGTGGGGACAAGGCCAACACCTTACAGGAGGTGCCTGAACCTGCAGCCTACTGGATCAAGAGGCCACTGAACCCACCAGACAAGTGAAGGGAACAAAGCTGCCCTGATCCCCCGTGGTGCTCTGGCACAGAGGAGGGGTGGTATTTTAGAGCTGCAGTAGGAGTGGTTTGCCTTTCCCAGGGAAATTTCCTCCGTAACAAATTGTTCAGGGACATCAACCACGTTCTGCTCCACATGGAAAGCCCCCACGAGGTCCAGAACTCTCACACAACCCAACCCTTGAATGGTACCTTAACCTGCAGCACCAAGAGAGCTGCCAGCAACAGTGGTACCATAAAACAGCAAAACCATTCTTTGCTTGAAGAAAGCAAGCAATGACAAACCCTGCCTCTGTCCAGATGACAAGAGCCAACCTGTCCCTGCAGACATGGTGGCATCAGTTCCTGCCCTGTTCTTCCCTCCTGGGATTTCTCACTATCCCATGAGGAGCTGGATTTTTGCTGCTGCATCCCCCAGGGACATTTAGAAGACATAAAACATGGCTTTTCATCCAAAGAAAAATATTTTCCAGCCCTCAAAGAATGGGAAAAGAAATACAGAAAAGCACAAAAACATAATCAACATGCATTCTTGCACCTGAAACCCCAGAAAACAAAAGCACTCTCATATTTGTTGCTGTCTGCTTTCAAGTCCCAATATCTAAAGCCAAGTCTGCAGGTTTTACTGGGAGGGAGGGAACAGAACAATGAACTCATCCCTTCTACCACACTAAAACAATCTGCTCCTCGGGCCTGTCTGTCCTGCGTGGTGATGGAAGGGGATGAGCAGCAGTATTTCACATTCCCAGATCCATGGTCTACATCCATAATCAGCTCTCCAGTACCTCCACACGCTCCAGGAGAGGATCCAAGCAGATTTATAGGAGGCTGATTCTGGATTACTAGTCCCCAAGGAAATTTTCCTCCCAACACCCACAAGCCAGAGGTTGATTTATACCCAACCTATAATAGACTGTATTCCTTAGAGACAACTCCTTTCCTTCAACCCCACTGCCATTGCTGAAACTGGAGGTTTGGCTTGGTTTAACAGTTGTAGAGCTTATAAATACCGAAAGCAGCACTCAATTTAGGCTGGAGACAGTTAAACTGCCTTAGACCAACAGGATGCCACGCAGTAAGGAACAGCAACGAGATGATGACACATTCATAACCTAAAGTTTTCATTAAAAACTCGCAGCCCGAGGAGGCTCACCCCTCCAGAGCAGAAACATTCAGTTCTCCTAATTACTCAAAGAGCAAATTTTTGCACGACCCAGGGAATCCAGGGGAGAGCTCCTGAGGAGCACGTGTATCCATTAGGCAGGAACTGGGGAAGTACCAACCAGGGGGCTGTAAATGAGGTGGTGCACAACCCATTTCTGATGCCACTCAGCACCTCAGCAGGCACCACGCAGCGAGCGGCTGCTGGTGGTGGTGAGGCTGGGAGCCCCTGTAAGCAGATTCAGGGAAAAGCAGGACTCCTGAAAAGAAGTTGCTAGATACCAAAGTCCCTGGATAGAGCTTTCTCCATCTGCAAGCACAACACAGTCTCTTTTCCAGTTTTTACTTATTTTTAAAGGCATAATGAGTGATCTGAGCAGAGCCACAGCACACACGCCGACTGACTGCAAAGCTAGCCAGTGTTTGTCACGTCATCCATCCAAACAGAGGCGATGGAAGCCACCAAATTTCAGACTCTCCAAAACCTTGAGAAGGAAGCTCGGCTGAAGCACAGATCTAATTTCTATAGCTGCAAAGTCAGATCTAACTGCCAGTAACTGGGAAAGATCCATTTATCTATCCAACTAGAAAAATATCTGCTGGTTAAAGAAACAGCAATCAAACAAAGAAATGGCAAGCGTTGGCTGTGTTTTACAATGCACAAGTCAGAGCCACAAAAATACGTTCCTGGGAGTGCCAACGTCCCAGTGAAAACAAATCCCAGAACACAAAAAAAGGGATAAAAGCACAATACTAACCTCTTTCTTTCCCCCGCAATTCTGCCCCGTGACCATGTGCCACAGAAACAGAAATCTGGCTTGGGTAGAAGGCTTTTTTTCCCCACCAAAAAAACAATTAAACCCATTTCGTTTGGGTTTAAAGAATAAGTAATGCCAACCACTAATAAATTTTGTGTCTGTGAAGTTTTATGGAGGATTTTTTTATTGTTTAAGAGCACAAACCAAACTGAGTGATTGCTCTCTCCAGAATGTCTCCTCCTACTTCTCAACACAAGATGAGGAGGTTGAACATCCCAGCTCTCATAACCGCTGCCACAAACAGGAGCCTTCTGGGAAAGAACACCCCAAAAAGAGGAAACCAGCAACTTTTCATTCCATGTCGTTTTTCAGACCCTTCTCCTTCATGGGGTTCGTGGAGCAGGAAAAGAAAGGGAAGCCGTAATGTGAATTCGGATACAGAAATTCATTTAAGAAAGCAAAGCACCAAGATTGATTAGAGTGTTCCTCTGCTTTAATAAAGAGCCTAATGATGTCCAAATTACAGCAAAGCTCAATTGTGTAACCAAGGAGCCAAGATTTCATCCTTGATAAGGACATGGATTTCTGTCTCACAGGAGAAGCCTGCAGTTCACTAACAAAGATGACCTTTTATATTATACCCTTCAAGGCCACAATTAGCTGGAGAAATACTGGACTAACTTGGCAACATGAGTTTTTATACACTGTGTTAATTTTTAGCAGAACCTTGCCAAGACCATTACCATCATCTAACAAGACAAAAAAAAAAAAATACAAATACAAAACCCACTGCTCTCCAGACCCAAATTACTTTCCACAATTCAATGCAGTTTTAATTAAGATGATTAAATTACAGCAAAAATGATTAAGATGATATCCCACAGCAAACCACTAAAGGTATAACACCTTAATCCAGAAGAACCTGGCATGCACATATTCATGATAAAGTATTCATGAAAAGCTAGAATTTTACACATGAACCAATTTTACATCACTCAAACAATACCTTGGGAGATATTTGTCACAAGTAAAAAAACAGTGACATCCATCAACAGAGCACAGTTTTTCCAAGACTGCACAGAAAGAAATTTACACAGAAAAAAATTGAAAAGGCTACAATTACTTTGACAATGTTTCTACAGCTCAGAGAAATTTGGGGGTTGAAATAAGTGGTTTCCTTCTCCTTCACAGGGCTTCCAAAATCAATTTTCTATATAATTCTTTTTTTTTCCTTTCTTCCCTTTTTTTTTTTTTTGTTTTTTTACCAGAAGTCAGATCAGAAGTGCATGTGAAATCAGGTCACTGCAATAATCATGTACATGGTACATTTCCACTATTGCCTATTAACTATGAGGTTTAAATGAATGAGCAAAGTCTCAGATCCATATTTCACCAGTGGAAATTATTAATATAAACATTGCACAGCTCAGGTTTTAACCTTACCATCCAACTGGGCCTACTCTCCTTTGGAGAAGGGTAAATGGTATTAAATTAACAGACAGGGTTCAAAAGGCAGCTACATGGAGGCATGGATTCCATTCAGACCTGCGAAAGGATCCTGTGATGGGAGCTCTGGACTTCAGGTAGCTGCTTGTGGTGCTTCAGCTCTGCAGAAATTCTAGCCTGTGATCTTCAAGGAATGGTAGCTTCAGCGTGTTTTTTTAAAAAAAGCTGTGCCACTGTGATGAGAAGAAGTGACAAATCAGCTATTTCCAGGTGCAATCTTCTGGAAACGCTCCACAGGGCCAGGGCGAGGTGACAGAACATGGTGGGAGCGTTTTGCAAGGAGGAGGATGTAACCCCAAATTGTCTTAAAAGTTATGGCTGAATATGTGAGAAGATACCAAGCAAGGAAGCTTTGCCTCACTCCAGACCTCTCTGCCCCCAAGACTGACCCACACCAAGGGGCTTTGCAGAGTTAACTGCACCAGAATAAAGTCCCACAAAACAGGTCCACCCCCAAAATGCAGATCCACTCCCAGAATGCAGATCCATTCCCAGAATGCTGCTATGCTTTGCATCTGAGACTCCTTTGGGGCTGTTTGTTGTTCACACAAGAGACCTGCTAGCTCTCAAAATGGGGAGTGCAAATCACTAAAAGGTAAAAGGAAAAAAGAAAAGAAATCTGCATGTTGCATTGCGTGGCCATGCTAGGGAGCTACAAACACCTGAATCACCCATTCAGGGCACAAAAACCCTGAAAAGCTCACAAAGAACAAGTGCATTAGAGAAACTTAATGATTTTTTTTCTTTGTTTGTTTAATTAATATAGCTCTGAATGGCCCAGTCACCAGAGAGCTTCCCCCCAGTTGTAATGGATCTGATGAGAGGCGAGCCTGAGTCCAGGTGAGAGGTTAACTTTTTATTTTTCTTAATTAGACGAAGAAAAGTCTGAATGGAAAAAGATAAAATTCCAACATAAATCCTCCACTAAGGCTGCTATGAAATAACTCTTTTGTTTAATTATTATGAGTTGGATCGGCAAACACTGGATCCCGATGGACAGAGAGCAGCTGTTACTATAACAGAAAGACATTCATCTTCCCTTCTCGGGACCCTGAAATTCTATCAACAATGCCTGTAAAACGACTCTCAGCTCCCCCCTCTCCCAGTTTTTGCCTGTCTTTCATATTCAGACCTATTTTTAGCCAACTTTATTTTGTTGTACCACACTTCAAAACTGTGCATGTTAGCTCATTCGAAATAATTTCCAAGTACAAAAAGCACTGGGGACGTCAGCGGGGTGACTCTGGGGTGCAGGAGAAGGGCACGTCCCTCGCTCAGGGTTTCTCCTTTCACCAGGGATTCATTGAGAAGGAGCCTACAGACACAGTTACCCAGCCAGAGACACTTGCGTCTCATTTACCTCTGAGGCTCACAGTTACCTTGGAGGGCTTCTTTTAGCTGCTACCTAATAAATAGTCAATCTGTACACGATTGCATGGGAAATAAAATTCTGTTACCAATTAAGAAAAAAAAAAAAAGTTACTCATGTTTGCTTTTAGCAGCACTTAACTCTGTCCCATTAGATGATAACAGAAGCTATGTATCTAGAGAAAACTTTCTACAGCAATAAAAATTAGCTGTAAAAGACTTCCACAGTTATCTAAGGCACAATATAAATGTTAAAATACTCTACAGGAACAGGCACATACAGCCAATCTCTGGCCAGGGATAACAGGCAGAGTGTGAGGGCATCAGGAGACAACAGCCCTGGGGACAGCACATTCAGTGCGTTGAGGATTTTTCCTTTCCTTTCCTTCTTTTTTACATCCATCAAAATTCAGGCTGAATGAACTTTGTGTCATCAAGCTGTACCCACGAGAGGAAACACCCAGTGACAGCAAGTGAACTCATCAGAAGGCTCCATCAGGCCTTGCTTGTCTTTATCCCATGCCTAAAGAAGCCTGGAAATTGGGACTGGAACGCTACTGTGCTGTTTCAAACACTGTAAAAGGTGATTAAAACCTACATGGGAATTTCTTGCTATTACTGAGTCCTTCCACAGGGCCCAGCTTCATGCTTTCACTTTACAAAGATGCTCCAGGAGTCTGAGGAAGAGACAAGAGTCTGTTCTAACACTGAGTCAGTAAAACAATAGCAATTAGATCAAAACATTCATCTCCATTAATTTTGGGTTGTTGGGGAGATTTTTTTGCTTTTTCTGAGGTTTGCTGTTTTGGGTGAGGAAGCTGAGTTTTGTGTTTTGGTTTGGGGCATTTTTTAAAACATTTGTCTTTGGAATATTTCAAAGGAAGCCCAGGAGCATGGATGAAACACCTCAGCAGCAGGGCATACCCCATGACAGCATCCCCACCTGAGGTTCCATGCAGAGATGGTGATGCTACAGCCCCAGAATCCTCACCAGAGCTGGGCACTCAATTCCACGCCGCACCTGCCAGCAGCCACAGCCAGCATCCCAGTAAGGCAGCACCAAGCATCAAAAGCACCATCCTGCTTAGGTTGTGCTAAGCTTTATCTGCATCCCAGGCTCCTTACATAAAAAGGAATTTCACAGCAGGGAACTGTTCCAGGTGTGTCAGCACCAGTGCCTACTGCCCACCACAAAGCTTCACTTTTTAGTAGCCAAGCAGGTGCGTGTTTTCCAGCACAACTGCAATAGGTATTTGGGAAAGTGCCTTACCCCAGGCGTAAGAATGTTCTTTAACAGAAACTCCTATAAAACTAAAAGTGCCTGATAAGCTGTGGGTGCATGTGAAAGCAAAGGATTATGAGTTCAAACTTTTGTGCACCCAGGAGCTGCCCAATAGCTGCCGCCGGGCTGTAACTGGATACTCTCGCCACAAAAACCCAAGGACAACTGAATTTCTCAGCCTGCAAATATACAGGGGAATTAGCATTCTTAACCCATTAATTACTCTCAGGAACTAAAGTTGCCATACAAATCCCACCGTTTCAGATGCCATACTGAGGGGAAAAAAATTAAACAAAGCATAAAGACTTGGAGAAAGAAGAGAGCTGTGGGCATGAAGGTCGCATTGCCATGGCTCTGTTGTCCCAGAAGTCCCAAAAAACCACCAGGATAACCACAAATCTGCACTTTGTTGAGCAGCTGCATCCCAAGTCAACTGTATTTTCCCTCTGCTGAGTACAGGGACTCCTGCAAATCTATGTGGCAATGCACAGGTGTGAAGCAAAGCCAATGCCTTCCCACATTTGAGCGCCTACAAAGCTCACAGGCTCTTCCAAGACCAGTGCCACAGCCTTCTCACACCTTTCCTATTGTAAAGCTCAGCTTGCTGCCTCCGAGAAAGGCCTGAACATCGACTTTGCAAAGCTCAAATGCCCTCTTTTCCCAGAAGAAGAAAGTATCAGTAGCAAACAAAGCGACTGGAGAGGGGAGTTTGCAGACAGCTCAGCCAAACTGCAGCAACAGCCACCAGCCCTCAGCAGCAATCCAGAGACTGCAAAACATGAGAGCAGCACTAAAAGGGCTTAAAACCCCTGCAGTATTCTCATTTTCTGAAATGCTTTTAGAAAGTCACAGAAAGGAGACAAGAGTTTGGATTGAACGTTTCTTCATTTCAGATGCACGGTTGCATTCCTCCCCAGGAATTCAAAGCAGTCTGCAGAGGTAAATTATGCATAAGCAAAATATTCCTAAAAGCCAAATTTTAGAAGTTGCACACATTACACAAGGCATTTTTAAATAGCTAAATGCCGGAGAAAAGAAGGGTTAGCCACCTAGATTGACCATTTGATAGATCAGGCACAAATGGAGCTAACTTTATCCCTCTCATCCACTCAAAGGCTTATCATCTCACACCTTAGAGAAATAAATTAGGAAGAAGCATTACATTAGCACTACTGGCACCACATAGAAAATTTAAAGTTCTGCTCCCGTTCAGAAAACAAGTTCTATAATGGGAAAAATCTTTAAATAAAATAAATAAATTAATTATTTTAAAAGGCAGAGGCAGTCTTGGCACCTAAGACCCTCCAATGTCAGCTATTACGGAATTTTTAAAATGACAACCTTTGCTGCTGTGGTTTGGGATTCATTCAGCACAGGTCTGGGATTTGGGGCTGGTATGGAAAGTGCCCAGAGACACACTCATTTCCCCCAGGTTTTGTTTATTTCTCTATAAAACTGACAGCAATACATTCCATTTCCAGCTTTACTGGAGGAGGATTAACTCACACCCTCTGCTCCCAGGAGTACCTTTCTTTTCTCCCACTGTCACACAAGGGTACATATTAAACAAAAAGAGTCCAGTTCAAAATCCATGTCTAAATTTGCATGAGTATCCACTTCAGTGAAAATTAACGGAGCTCAGATTGTAAAGCATTGCATCTTTTCATGCATGTGTTTATTCTCTTTATTTAAAGACGAGGTACTCGTACACTATACATTACTATGAGACTGAGATAGGAGAGAAAAAAAAAACCAAAATGATACCTCTGGTTTAATAAAATTACAGAACATTCTATTTTTCCCAGCAAATTTAATTCCAGGTGGACAAAAAAGGAGAACGTGGTGGTCAGAGCACCAACCATGGACCCAAGAGCATGGGGAACAATGCTCTTGCCGGCCACTGACTGCCAAGATCCAAGAAAACTCACTCCCACCAAGGAATAACTGGTGAATTCCCAGATGAAACACCCAGACATACAAGTTTTACTTCTAGAAAACATTTTCAGAGGTTTATTTCAGCTCCTTAATACACCCCAAACCCGTCAATGAGGCAAAACAGGGTGCTCCAGGCCCAGGCTGCCTCTTGCCCTGCAGCCAGGCCTGTGGCCTCCTCCGAGCAGAGCTCCCCCAAAGTCCGAAACTGAATCTGTGGTGAAATGGCACACCAAGGTGGAAATTGCGGAATTATTAATGAGAAACAGCTCGTTCACATCTTCCTCCAGCCAGGCACAAACAGGCTGCTCCTTCCTCCGTATTTCTTTTTGCACACCTGTATGCATGAGCCAGCCCCTGCTTGCAGGCAGCCCAATCTGAGAGAAAAGGATCTTTCCCAGACCAAAAATACATCAACCACCCCTAGCAGAGTCACCAGAAGAAAAGAAATTCAAAAATCACATAAGGTGGACAGAGCACACTCAGGTTGAAGCCCAGTTTTACCCCATACCGAAACACTTCCTCAGGCAGAATAATTTTTTAGTACAGGTAAAAAAAAATTGCTGCAACCTTGGGTGAGCCACTTCATGATGCAGCAGGGAGCACTTGCAGGCAGTGTCATTGTCTCTCTCTTGGCCCCTCTGCTCAGTGTTTTTGGGGCAGGGACCTTCTCTCTACACAAACAGCACTTCGCAAAAAGAGGAACTGTATTTTCCTGAGGCACCTAGACACCAGTAACAGATTTTTTTTCTTAAGTAGCATGGTGGACCAGTGCCACATACAATAACCTAATCAGAGTAAAAGACTCAAATACGGGCAAAATAAGAGGCACTCGTGTGCTGGAGGGAAGCATATTATTGTTTTACAGTGTACACTGACAATTGCTGCTCTTAACTTTTAGTTTGAACTGAAGCTATACTGTAGTAAAGGAGGAAGATGACAGAGAGAAAAGAACATGAATATATTCAAATCTAAGTATAAAATGTGTTGGGTCTGCAGCACGCGGAGAGAGTGTTTCATCTTTAATTTGCTTCTTTGCCCCTCTGACTTCGGTGGCTCCAAGAAACCTTACAAAGAAGATTGGAGGGGAGTGATGTATATTTTTCTAATATACCTTAAAGGAACAAATCACTAATGAGATACAAAATTATTTCAGAATAAAGTAATAATGAAGAGAAGAGATTAGACATTAGTTGATCCTCAATGGTTAACGGAAGAGAAAGAGAAGGGGAAGAGTAGAGCTAATACCAGTGAATACTTCGGCCACAAACACCTCTCTTAAACACATCCAATTTCAGTGATGTGAAAATCTCCACATGAAGGAACAGGCGAAAAAGAGCTTGAGTGGGAACAGGGTACAGAATGCCAAGTGCTACACTGAATAATTCAGATCCAGGCAGTGCTATTGGCCAGGCAGGAAAATCACACTCCCCTGCTAGTTTTAAAATCAAAGGCCAAGGAGGGATAAAAGAGAAAGGCAACACCTCTTTAAAGCAGAGATTACACTCTGCAGTTCCCATTTCCCAACTTCCCACAAGGTTTTGTGGCTGGGAGAGCGCTGGAGCCCGGGTGCCGCGGCGGTGCCAAGGCACAGCACCTCACCGCACAGCTCGCTGCCCACAGCTGACCGAGGGACCCGGGAAACACGGCCACCTGCCTTGGTGACACCACTCCTCCAGCCCAGCAGCAAGGAAAATCCAACTCTGCAGCAGGCACCGACCAACCCTGACTTCCCAAGCTGTCTTCACAAGACCCTCAGTGCACAAGCGCCTCTCTGGTTGCCAAAGCCGAGGGCAAGACCCCATCAGGGCTTCCACTTGGGTCTAGATCACCACCGAACACTAGCAGGTTCTCTCCCCCACCTGCACCCTTCCCAAATTACAGCCACCCTTCTCCGGTGCCAGCTGACAGGGCTGGACACACAGATTTCCCCGCAAGGGATGGGAGGCACCATAAGGAGAGGCCGTGCCTGGCACTGGGTGTGGTGCTCGCTGCAGAAGGGGCATCCAGGGTCTCTCCTTGCCTGGGCCCTCCATAGCCAGAAGCAGGAGGTTATCAAGTCACTTTCACGACTTTTAGGCCACTGTCTTGGCTGTGTTTGATAGAAAGGTGTTACATTTCATGGGGCTTGAAAGATCCTGTGCTCCTAAAATCCCATTTAATTCTGACTATTCTAGCGCAGCACCACAAGGTCAACTACTTTTAACACAAAATTTTAGAAATTCTTCTAAAAGCAGGTCCTGAACCATGACAACCAAAACACCTTCTGCTACAAGGCCCCAAACATGGAGTAACTTTGACTTCTGTTTATTTTATTTTAAAGGCGTGCCAGCTTTCTAGGAACAGGCACCTTTTCCTTTGGGCAGAGCACACAAACACATCTCCGACAGCTGCCCAGTCTCAAAAAATCTCTGCCACCCACCTCCTTCACCCTTGATAAATAAACACCCCTTGGTGCCTTCTACACCTGCCGGAGGACCCACCCCACGGGCAGGCACGATGCCAATCACAGCAGCAGGGTTCCTGGGCCAGTCCAATCATACCGTTACCAGCGTTTCTGAAGATGCCCTCTTCCATCTCAACCTGTGCACTGGTCTTGCTCCCCAGAACGGGAGAAGCCAGGGAGCCCTCCTAGGCTGATCTGCAAGGCAAGAAGCGTGTGCATGGGGAAGGGGGGAAATGGTGGGAGGGAGAAGGGAGAACAAAAACAACAACAAAACAGAAAAGGAAAAAAAAATGGGGGGAAGGAAAAAACAGTGAGGCTGGCCTGTTTCTTTCTTCTCTCTCATCTATTCAGTGTCAGCAAGGGAGGTCCACAACTGTTGCGTCACACGGAGCACAAAAAAAACCTGACAAGCGTGTTTTAGCTGATGGAGAGCAGAGTGGACAGGAGGCTGGTGACAGCTCGAACGCGGCGAGTGCGAGCCCTCCGCTTTAATTGGCTGCTTCTTCCTATCGCATCCAGCGAGCAGGAGCCTCACAGCCTGCACGGGCTGCTCAAAGGCACCAGCAATGGCAGAAATTCAGTGTGTAAATACTTTAGTTAACTCCCCAAGCTCAGGTTAGACCCTCGCTCTGGTCCAGGGATATGGGATTTTTAACGCTGCTTGGTCCACAGAAAGCAAAGGGAAGATGCAGGAGATGATTAGAAATGGAGATGGGGGAGAAGGGGGGAGTTGAACCACAGGTTGTGCAGGACCTGGAGAGGTGTTTATAAATAATGCCACTAAAAATAATACACTGATCACTGGCGTCTCCAACACAGCATTTTCTTCTCCACAGAACTCTGACAGTGGTTATCTCGGTGGTATAATTATCTAGATTTGATAGCAGATTAAAAAAATATATATCCCAAACACCTGTTCAAGAGTTTTGTGTTTTTAAAGGCTATTGCCATTAACCTTGGGCCACGCACTTCATTGTGTTTAATTAGCAAGATAATGAAGCCAGTTTTATTCCCTTTCTCAAGCACAAGAGGATAAATACAAGACAGTGAAAGAGGAGACCAGATCCATTTGCAGCACAGTGCGTTGCTGCATGGCATTACTTAAACTTGCACCGAAATAAAAGTAATGTAATGGCTCAGAAAACACGTTAGCAATACATTCTGCAAGACAAATCCTTTTACACCTTCTGTATTTTCTCAAGCTCATCGATTAAAACATGATTTCTGAACATTTGGGCTGCAGAGAATTTGCAAACAAAGGGCTAAAAATGAACATAATGTTTTCCTCAATGAATCCTCAGGATTCCAAAAAATTAAGCTAACAGATTTTTTTTTTTTTAAAGAACAGCAGCCCGTGCTTGCTTTGTTACAGCCAGCCAAGGTAGCAATGAGAGGCATCAACAATGGAGGTCAAGCGATTTTCGAAAAGCCCACCACTTTCACAGAGCCCTAACATGTTCACACACAAAAGACATACTTTGAGCAAAGCCCAGTGCTCTGAATCCCAGCAACACATTCCAACTTAGGAAAACAAGCTCAGATACCCACTTTTTTTTTTTTCTTTTTTTTTTTTTTACCGAACAGCTTTAGGAAAAACTGGACAATGACGATCACGTTGATAAATACTCATAAATATCACAAGAAAGGCAGAAAGGCTTTAAAAGAGAGGGAGGGATTTACAGAATGGTTAATGCACTGATTTAGTGATCCAAGAGGACCTTTCCAAATAAACAGAATTATATTCATTTTCTGGGGTTTCTTTATTGTATTTTCAGGGGGCAAGGGAAAAGTCACCATAGGTATGCCCTGTCAGATTATCTTTTTCATAACATGATACATTTAAGAAGCTTTCAGGATGCTTTTTTTTTTTAAAGCAATTGCTTTTTTTCCTCCAACTTAGATTCCAGTCATTCTGTGCACAGAGCCATAGGATCAGGTGAAATACCAAAACCAAACCAAACAAAAACCCAACGCCATACCCAAAACAAAACCAAAAAAATCCGGAAGCCATCTCTCTTATTGAATCACCCGAGATGAAAGGATTCCAAGATATATGGAAAGAAAATACATTGACCGTAAATCTCCTTTATGCACATAATAGAATTTTCCAGCCAGGAGAGCTGTTGTGATGATAGCAACGCCGAGCACCAGGAATGCTGCTGGCACACACACACACACCCCCGCCTGCTCCTTCCAAAATACCTGCTCTCCTCAGCACTGCTATGTAAATACAAACCCGCACAACCCCCTTCCCAACACATGGAAACAAAGCTGCGTACAAGTGTCCCAGCCATCAGATAAAAAAGCCCGAGCTGGCTTCGCTCACTAAGACATTAATTTTTTAAAATTATTTTTATTTTTTATTGTCCGCTCCCTTTTTATTGCCACTCGCACACGCTTTCGGTGTGACTTAAAAAATAATGAAGCGCTGGCACCGCCGGTAATGGCAGAGGCAGGCGGTGGCAGCGCATATTTAATGGGCACTCGGAACAAAGGAAGCCCGGCTGCAGGAGCGCCCCGGGGCCGGCTCCGCGCC
>VYZQ01067453.1:10584-29743 GCA_013400655.1 Mystacornis crossleyi | reverse complement strand
ATGATGCCCTGTGGTCTGGAACATCCCTTGGGGCAGTTGGGATTCGCTGTCCTGGCTGTGTCCCCTCCCAGCGTCCTGTGCCCCCCCAGCCCTTTTGCTGCTCCCAGCCAAACCCAGCCCAGCTCTCGCTCAGCTCCCGGCGTGACCTGATCTAACCAGAGCTCGGAGTGGATCAGACCAGCTGATCTCCAGAGGTCTCTTCCAGCCCAAAGCATTATTCCATGCTGATACCGTACAGAGCAATGCTTGCTGTGGGGGTGTGATCCTTCAGGCTTGCTTTAAAAAGGCTCTAAATTCAGGGAATTGATTCATGAGGCATGACCTTTTTGTGAGTTTTGTGAATCACGTTACAATTCGGAAAAAAAAACAGAAAACCTTTGAGACTGTTCCCTGGGGTAGTCTTAAAGCCTGTTTGTGTGTACAGACATTCACAACCCCAAGGTTTGCTCCCTTGAGATGTCTTCCACCATCCCCCTGCTCTGATGAAGTTCAGGTTTTACTGCCCAGCTGAGGGCTCTGAGAGGTCAGGCCAAACACAGGAGGAAGGCAGAAATACACAGAGCATTTAGAAGAAAGGATCTGTGGTTTTCCCAGCAGAATAAGGGTAGCTTAAATCATGCTTTGGCTAATTCTGCTGGCTTATAGATGCTATGGAATGTAGAAAAAATTGAATTAAAATACTCAGAGAAGAACATCTGCAGTTAAATATCCCTGCCATTGCATCTTTTTTTTTTCGTAGTTTATACCTTAATGCTTTAACAGGTTAGAATATGTAAATACTCTTTCGAATGGAAACAAAGTAGAGATTTTTAAGGCTGTTTATTCTCTTCCCTTTGCCCTGTGCTATTTTGAAGTTTGACGCTAGCGTCTTTTGAAAGGGAGCATATGGCATTTCTAATTAAGGCCCGAGATTTTCTGACATATAACTGAATAATACATTTCAAACACTGCCAAGCCTTCCAGATGAAAGAATTTTCTGGCTGAAGCACTGGAGTGTATGTGCTGTGTAACGCTGGTCTCCTTTAGAACTTCGAAGAATTTTGCGTGGAATACCAGCATAGTGAGAAATCAAGGGCTTTGTTTCTTTAGGCTGGTGGCAGTATTGCTTGGCAAGCTCAGGTTTGGATCCAGTAAGAGCGAGTGTGTTTTGTTGCTCAAAGGCTTCAGTGTAGCTTCATTTTGAAACATTTTGGTGTGCCCGGGGGATTTTAGTCATCTTTATCAGATCTCATTCCAGGCCGCAGGGTTTGTTTGTGTTTGTGTGTATTTTCAGCATTAACTCTTGGAGAGGTGTGCTGTAGTTCTGCAGGCTCTCCAAAGAAATTCTAATCTCTTCCTTTCAGCATTTTGCACCAAATTTTCTTCCTTTACTTTGAATGCATAAAACCATTCTGCAATGGTAGTTTGTGATGAATTCCTGATGGGAGCTGGGTTTCTTGAGATTCTTAATCCGTTCCAGTATCATTAACATGTACCTTGTGTCTCTGAATGGCAAACGTGCTCATCTCAGAGCTTTCCTCCGATTTTTTCTTCTTTCCATGGGAAGTAGAAGGGACTACGTTTATTGTTGATCCCTCTGACACAGTTGTGCAAATCAGGAGAGGAGAGAACTAAAAAACTGTAATGCATTTAGTTCCTTTTTGGTTTTTTGTTAGTTATTGCCAGGTCAGTGTGTTAAGTCCAGAACCTTGCCTTTACACCATTTTTGGTCATTTTAAAAGGGAAGCTGAGTTTTCAGATACATTTTTTTCCCTCAGAACACAACTGATTCCTTTGGTTACTGGGAAACCTCTTACTGTGATATCGAATTTAGGTAAAATTATAAACTTGGAGATTTTAGATCTTATTTCCATCTTTAGGTCTAGTGAATGCATGCAAAAGATCGGGAAACCTGAAAATCAAGTTTTTTGTAGATTTGTGATGCTGGTGGGTGGTTATTTTGTTGGGATTATTTTTAATTCTAATGGGGAATTATTTAAATGGAGGTTGGGCTTGTACTTGAGAACTACAAAGCTGTGCAAACAGATTCCAAGCTAAAGGCTTTCACTAATGAAGTGTTCATTTTGAAGCAAAGAGATTTGTGATATGCTTCTCTCAGGGCAGCGTTTTTGCTGTTAATTGTCCTTGAAACACAGTGTATGCTGTCTTTGTCCTCATAGCTCACTGTCAAATTCAAGCACTGATGATATTTTATTAATGACTTGTATTTGACAACCGCTAAGAACATAAATTAGAACTCTAATTGAAGTGAGAATGACAAGGATGAAGAGTTAACAAGGTAATTGCACAGGTACTGAAGATCCTCTTCTACCTGAACTACTCTGTTGTTGACATAAAGCTGGAGTTGAAGCTGAGGGAATTCAGGATATTAGGTCAGCAACAAGATGTGACAGAGCTGTGTGGAACAGAGTATTGAAGGGATTTGGGGGGCTGATGTAGCTTTGGTTCTTCTTTTTTTGTTACATTTTAAGTTCTGGAGACAGTTCCTGCCATAGCAAAGAGCAGCCTTGCCTTGAAGCCCTCTAACAGCAAATTTTCCATGGCTTCAGCAGCCTCTGGGGGGAACTGGTTGCCCAGAAAAGCTGTGGCTGTGCCACCCCTGGAAATGTCCAAGGCCAGGTTGGACAGGGCTTGGAGCACCCTGGGCTAGTAGAAGGCGTCCCTGCCAGTGTTGAGGGGGTTGGAACTGGATGAACTTTAAGGACCCTTCCAAGCCCGTTCTGGGATTCTGTGATGATGGTAACAGGGCTGTTGCTGTGCCTCTTTTTGGGTGGTGTTTCCTACTAAAGACACTGAGAGCTGGAGCCTGTCAGCCTCTGGTGTTGTTGAAGTTGCACTTGTTTAATTCTTATCAGTATTTAATTCTGGAAAAAGAATTAAAAGATAAAACTGGAAAAAGTCCGAATAACTGCAAGACCATATTTGCATAAGGACTTGCCATGTGGAGTTTTACTGTCCAGGTGTGGGAAGCTGCACAGGCCCATGAGATGCTTGGATGACTGAATGGGCACTTGGATTGGATGGTTATTTGAGCTTGCTATTCCAGCCCCACGTTGTCCCTTCTGGGTTTGGGTGTTAGTCATATAATGGCACATATCCCTCCCGAAGTGTTTCATTTGTAATAGTTATGAGCTTTCATTTGAAGCAATCCTCTCTGTTCCATGCACTGTGACCTTTAATGTTGCAGTCTTGGGGTTTTTTCTGCTTATCCATGACCTTACTTGAGTAAAAAAAATGATTTTGTGGCTCAGAGAAAGCTTCCTGAGCTCAGGGTACCACGGGATAGCCAAAGGAACGTGGTGTAATGAAGTAGCATTATCTACTGTGCTTTAACAGAAAGTTCTCTTTGTGTGAAGTCTGGAGTCGATGTGACTTTTAGGTAACACTGTGAAATTTCATTAAATGGAGAGCTGACAGCCTTGGAACTTCTCTCGCATAATGCTTTTCTAGGTCCCAGTCCTTTCTCTGGTAACACTGCTGTGAATTATTCCCTAGTCCTGTTCTTTTAAACTTTATTAATATATTTGTTTTGTACAGATTGCTAAACATTCTTTATGACTCTATTAAAATTTTGTGTCTTTTTATGCATTTAAAATTGAGATATGAGAAAATGTCTGAGACCTGTATGTATGCATATTTAGTGTCTGTGCTCTTGGGTAAACCTGTGCATGCTTTTGTCTTCTTGTTTTTTTTTATTTTTACAGAGAGTGATAATGAACTCTCCAGTGGCACTGGTGATGTATCAAAGGATTGTCCTGAGAAGATTTTGTATTCCTGGGGAGAGTTACTGGGGAGATGGTAATGCTTCATTTCTTACATTCGATTTTAGATATTGACTTTTTATTTGGTTTATGACACTATATTCTCCTGAGCAGGAAGTTTGAAATTCTTCAGCTTACACACTTTAACAACGAAAATGCAAGACACATTGAAGTGTAGCTTTAAAATTTAATTTAAAGGGGACTGGTATAGATAACTTGGAGGTTTTTCTGACAAATCTTTCCCATAGCATGTGCAAAAGTCTGGTTTTGTTCAGTGTTTGAGAGTGTATTTGTATGTGCTGGCACAGCAGATATGAGTATTCACAGGCAGAACTTTCTGGTTGTTTGGGGCTGGGTGTTAAATCCTCGTGAAACTCAGTGCCAGGGTAGGACAGACACAGGAACTCCCATGTGTCCCATCTGAGCCATTCGCACCAGCTGGTGTACATTAATTTGTTTGGAAGCACTGTTCTTTCCTATTTCTTTATATGTGCTATATGTAATCACTTGAAAAGGAATCTAGAAAGACTCTGAAACCTCACTGAAGCTGTTTCTGTTGGTGAATAAAACCAAGACTACTTGTAAGCCCAGGCTATGTTCTCAACAATGTTATTTCTGTTGTTTAATTACGTGCCTCAGTAGCAGTGCATGCTGTGCCAAGAGAGGAGAAAGTCTGTCTGTTTGCTGCATCAAAGAGACCTGAGCAAGTGCCAGAACCACTGACTTGGCTTTCCCTGTGTAAGGAATAGCTCCGGAGGCAAAAAGAATCAGAGGCCCTTAAGCTGGAATTGGCGGTTCCCTTTTCATAACTCCAGAAAGAGAGATGAACAACTGTCCTGGTTTGAAAGACAGGTGTCTGCTAAGGAAGGCAGGAGCCTCCCTTGGAATGGAAGATGCAACTCACTTCCCTCCGAATTATTATAAATTTGAAATTAAGGGGCTTTCAGGCAAAGATACGGGAAAAAGGAATAACAGTTCTTTTACTTATTTATATATATACGNCATATTACATTGTAACCTAGTACAACAACGTTTTAAGGGTTTATTTGGGCAATTCCTTCCTTTACTTGGCTACTCTGTAGCTTCGGAGAAACAGCCTCTTGCTGCTGCCCTCATCTGTATAGCGATCTCACACAAAGGTTCCTGGATGAGGCATCACAAGGTTTTACTGAGCTTAACTGAACCTTCTCTCTGAAGTCCTCTCCTTCCAGGTGTTTTGAACTATTCTGTCACCCAAGTTTCTGACCTTAATCCAAGATCCAAGATTGGAAGATGCTACTTTTCAATTTAACTTTTTTTTTTTAATTCATTTGTCTGTTGATTCTTCTATTTTTAACCTGTGTTCCTGGACTCTGTGGATGAACATGCTGAAGTAAAAAGACACCCACAGCTCATTGTCTTAAGTTTCATGTGTCCAACTATTTCTTCTGGTTACTCAAGTATACTAATCAATGAGACAAAACATTTTAAGACTTCTGAAATAAACTATTTTGGAATCCTGACATAATTTACGCATAGATCAGGGAATTGTTTAGTAGTTAAAACAGCTTAAAATTAGTTAAAAATGGGGTGAGAAATGGGAGATCCAAGCCTGTCTGAAGACTAGCAAACATTTCTTCAGGAGTGTCTCAAGCAGTATTACCTCTTGAGAGAAATTCGAGTCTGTAAACTACTTGAATTCTTGAATAGTGTTATGTTACATTTTAAGAACAAAACTTAGAGTAACAGATGAAAAATGGTAAGGACTTGAAAACTAAAAATAAATTGAAATAAAATCTTGTAGTGTGTTGAAAACCGCCATATGTTAGTAGAAGATATGTGCACTTGTGAAAAAAGTAAACAAACAAAAATTAACATTTCCACTTGGGGAACTGGTGTGCAGACTTGTCTCTTAGTTGAAAAATTTCTTGCATTTTAATTGCTTTTTGTCATTTCATTAAAATGTCACTGTAACCTATTGGACTCAGCAGAAACACTCTTCCAAGACTCTCCTTCAAACGTATAAACAGAAGTAAGAGTAAGGTAATTTACCAAAAAGATAGAACAAACAATTGAAAAGTAATGGCATATCTACTCATTTTAATATTTACTGCATCCTCCATGTTAAAGTTGTTCTTGCCAGCTAAGCTGGTTTAGCTGACTGGTCAACTACTTCTTAAAAAAATCCAGTAGCAACAATCAATAGCAATCTTTGATCAGAAATACATATTTGTCAAGTTGGAGCATAGTCTGTGCACTGCTGCTCTGTGTCCTTGCTCTCTGGTATTTTAAAATGGGGTTTATGAGGTTTATGGAGGAGAATTGCAGCGTTTTGTAACAAATTGAAGGTGTCAGCATCCATGAATGGTGACCCTCCCATGTGATGAAGGCTAAGGTTAGAATAAGACAAGCTTTTATTTTATGCTCCTTATGTTCTGGGCAAGGGTTATGGATGCTCAAGCTGTTTCCCAAAGAGCCATTCCGTACTCGGAAAGTTGGAAGTTAGCAATGCTGTCCAGCATGGGCTCAGATTGTGAAAGTATTACCTCTGCCATAAAATACAAATATAGGACAGAGCCAGTAAAGTCTGGTTGTTTAATTCTCAGTTGGGATTATGCTCAGGATGGTGTTACAGCACATGTGTTAGTTGTTGCCTTATTTGTATTGTTTCCTTGGTGTTGCTGAAAATTTCCCTGTCGTGTTTCTAAGGGAATGTCCCTTTTTAGATGTTCATTTGATCATGGGGCGCTCTTCTGTGTTTCTGACATAACAAATATGACCAGATCCATGTAATAACCAAACTAATCCACAACTAGGGCTTCAACTTCCTGATGTATTTACCGTATGTTTATTCCTCAGTGTGCATGTCATAATTCTGTAACTGCTTAGAGTGTCTAGTCAAAGAATCACTGAATAGTTGGGGTTGGAGAAGACCTTAAAGCTCATCTCATTCCAACCCCGTGCCATCAGCAGGGACACCTTCCACTACCCCAGGTTTCTCCAAGCCCTATCCAACCTTGGACACTTCCAGGGATCCAGGGGCAGCCACAGCTTCTCTGGGCACCCTATGCCAGGGCCTGCCCACCCTCACAGGGAAGAATTTCTCCCTAATACCCATGTAACCCTGCCCCTCTGTCAGTTTAAAACCATTCCCCGGTGTCCTGTCACTATCTGCCCCTATAAAGGTTCTCTCCCCCCTTTTTAGAAGCTCCTTTAAGGTACTGAAAGGTCTCCCTGGAGCCTTTTCTTCTCCAGGCTGAACCCCCCCAGCTATCCCAACCTGTATCCGTAGCAGAGAGGCTGCAGCCCTTGGAGTATCTCTGTGGCCTCCTTTGAACACGTGCAGGTCCTTCAAATCAAGTCCTTAGTGTTTTTAATGTTTCTGTGAATATTGGTTTTCTTTCCAGCTCTTTCCCATCACAGGGCCATTAGGGTAATGCGACTGGCTGCAAAATGGACTGAAAAAGAGAAAAGGAGCTAGGTGTTTTTGGGTATCTGAGGGATAAAAATGAAATTACTGCACTGCACATTTAAAAATAAAAATAATTATTGTTTTTAAAAGAGTATGGGTAATTTATAATTACACTCTTATCACACACGCACAAATCACAGGTCATTGGGAAAAATGGGGGTATCATCCCCAAAGCATAGGAAAAAGAATTTGTTTGGAGTACCTTTTAAATTTAAACAGCAGCAATAAGCCTTTCCTATCCTAATGACCTGTTTCACAAAGTGAGTACTCCAAACATTTACTGCCAATCCAGGGTCAAACTGCAGGTTATTTAACTAATCACGGCTTGCTGCCATTTGGCTGAACAGCCACTCTCTCTACTCTGCTACCAGGAGAGCTGGAAAACACAGCAGTGGTCAGAGCACTTGGAGAGCACAGCACTCCAAGCAGGAAGAGCAGAATAGCAGTTCGAGCTGATGTCAGTCTTCTGCTGCCTTGCTCTGAAAATTGTCATGAGCCTAAGAGAGCTTTAACCTCGATCAGCAAATGCTGTCACCTCAGAAAGAGCTTTTGAACATCTGCGACTGAAAGCTCTGTAAAACTGTGCACGTGCAGTGATTTATTCCTGCATTTCTTGGGGGGTATGTGTGTACAACCAGATAGTAAAGCACCAGCTCAGCCCAACAGGCAGATTTATATGGAAGAGTGGGATTGTACAAACAATCACACTTGGGTGTGCAAGTGTTCCTGTTTTGTGGGACTTGGAGCACACTCTTGGCGTGAAGCGTGGAACTGGAACTTCAGTCTTCATAACAGTACTCTAAAAATTGTCTTTTATTTGTTTTCCAAAATGTATTTTTCCATACAACTTACATTATTTTTAATTCATTTTTCTTAACCTAAGCTAAAACATAAGTTGAACAAATATTTAAATTGAATTGTCTGCACAGATGGCATATTTTTCTCTTTCAATTCGAATTGTTCTTCATTAGCAACCTTAGTTCAATTTCTGCAACTGTTTGTTCATTTTCTTCATTAGCAAACTTAGTTCAATTTCTGCAACTGTTCGTTAATTTTCATTAATGTCTCCAACCCTAGGGAATTTGGGTATCACTACACTTTGCCACTGGTTCTTACTGTAAATCCTTGCAGAGTTTTTGTTTTCCATCTGACAAATACTACCTACCATAACCAGTGGAAGAAAAGTTTGCATTGCCAGCTGCTGACTCTGCTTTAGTGAATAACTTTAAAGATTTTTATATTTTTAATCTTTATTTTGACTCCTGTAGTTGAAGTATAACAGGCAAACGATCATCTTTGTTTCAGGCACAATAACCTTGTTGTGAGGCCAAATGGGTTGTCCACTCTGGTGAAGAGTGGCGTTCCAGAAGCACTGAGGGCAGAGATCTGGCAGCTGCTGGCAGGATGCCACGACAACCAGGCAATGCTGGATAAATACAGATTACTCATCACAATGGTAAGGGATTTATTATTTGTTCTTTCCTTCTTTTGTTCGCTTTTCTTCCCTTGGGTTAAGATGGATTCTGCTAGGCAGCAGTTTTAGTCAGTGGCAGGGCAGCAGAAGAGTGAAAGGGTTGGATTTGTTTAAAGCAGCTGAAATGGTGATTATGTGACTTTACCTCCTGCCGTGGGTACCTGCTGCATGGCATTAGCAGTAGAAGTTGCTGACCTATATATATCTGTAGTAATGCCTGACATTTAGCTTTCTGTTCTTTTTCTGTGATGATAATAAAAACATCAACTTCTTCAGGTGGGTTTTCTTACAAACTCATATCCATCGCTCTGTTTTTTCAAAAGTTTGTTTTATGTATGCCTTAATCCCAAACAAACCCAACCAAAATGTCACAAAATTGAGTATTTCTTCTTTCTGTTGTTCATTTTAAGAGATGGTTAAAAATACTTTGACCTAGCAAGAAACCAGTCTCCTTGCTGTACGGGTGAGCCGAGAGGAGAATTCTTTTGGGAATCAATTCCCATTCTGTGTCCTAATGTCATCAGTGCAGTCAGTGAGCATTCTAAGAAGTCTGCAGAGCTGTTTGAGCTTCTTGGATCTGTGATGGGCAAGAGGGAGGACCTCTGTGTTGTGTCGCAGGAGCTCTGTGCAGTGTCAGAGGTGATCTCAGCATTTGTGGTTCTGGAGCTCTGGCGCTGCAGGGCCGTTACAGCTCTGGGAAGAGCAGCAGTCTCAAATACACTTTTACTGGCAGAAATGGGTGGGGAGAGCATTTTATATGCTGCTCACAGCAAGTGCTGGATTTCTTATCTGGGTTATGAATTACCTGGCCACTCAGAAATTCTTGGGTTTTCTGGAATTTCTGGCCACTCAGAAATTCCAGGACTCAAAGTTCTTTTCGTGATGTTCTCATATTGTTTTGCTACTTGTCCTCTTAGTTTGACATAGTTAATTATGTTTGTGAAGTTTAGAAGCATCCCCAGAGTGAGAGCTGTCCTGGTGGCTTCTTTTTTCTTTACCAAGAAGGAAGAATGTTTTGATAGTGTAAATTTTTCATTTTGATGTTGTAGCTGTGTTATATTTTCCTTAGAAACCATTCACAGGACATCTGTCAGCTGTACATTGCATCAAAGCCACCTCCATTATTTGCTCCTGCTTTCTAAAAGTGGGAAAGATGTTTGTTTCATGGCAGAGGAGGGAGTGGAAAACTTCTAAAATGCAAGGTTTATTTTGATGCTGGGCCCTTGTGCCTTATAAATACCATGTTACACTTGGCCTTTTAACTACAGAAATAGTGCAGTGATGTGTGTTTTGGATGATATTTTATACAGTATTTAATATGAAATATTGCAATGTTACTGATGAAAAATTTTAATCTTCTGAACTGAAGCATTTATGCAAACAGAGCTTTTTTTCTAAAGTAAATCATTTTCCTTCTGAAATGACAAAACTTCTTCTGTAGTCTGACTGTCTAAACTGCTGGTGATCACATCATTTGGCAGTAAAAGACTCAGGAAAGAAATGAACGGGAGAGAGGCTGTGCCATACCAAAGCTAGCGCCCACTTTGGGAAGAGTTAATATGGGATACTCCAGAAAAAATGTCAGCTGATATATTTCTTTTTAAATGAATTATTATCTGGTATTTATGTCTGTGAACAGAACTTTTCAGTTTCATTTTGGTGCGTCAGTAATGTGAATTAAGCAGCGAGAGTAGTAGAATATGTATTTTAGTATGTACTACTAAAATCTTGGTTGTAGTGTTACCTTATGTGTGTCAATTATAACCTAATAATAATGACTTAATAATGTTAAGCTTCAGAGCTGTTTGGATGTTAATGACTGTTCACTTGCTTCTCCTCTATGAGAAAGCAGAACTTTTCTCTGCATTATTATTGTCTGCAGCATTATTATCTAATATACCAACAACATGAACTTAATTTTTCCCATAATTATTTCTTTTTCCCATCAAACCCATAATTTTCATCTTGACTCTTTCAGTTTGTGCATACGCTTGCACAAATTCATTGTCTCCTTGTGTTCTGGTCATCCTGCTTGGCGTTTCTGTTCCGGAAGCCGGCGGTGTTGGTGGGCGTGCTGAGCACTCGGGCAGTGTGTTCCGTGAGCAGCCGTGTTCCCGAGCCTGCCTCTGGAAGCTGCTCCTGGCTGGGGAGAGCTGGTGATGCTCTGCACTTGCAGTCCCGGCAGTGGAGTGGGCTGAGATGGCAGAAGTAGGAGGTGGTGCCAACATCTACGGACTTGAGCCTCTGCATGCTGACACCCCACAAGCCCCCCCAGAACCTCTGTGTCCCCCTCAGGCAGCTCCCCATTGCTGCCTGGTTCCTGGGGCAGTCCTGGAGGTTCTGCCCCATGCTGCCCAAGGTAGCAGATCTTCCTCTGAACCTGCTCTCCCAGCACTCCTGCCGTTCCCTGCTCATCCAGCCTGACCTGCACTCCTGGGTTAACCTGGCAATCGCAGCAGCCAGTGAGAAAGAGGGCACTGGAGACCACTGGAAAAATCTCAGCCATGAGACTGTCACAGCTTGAAAGATAAAGCCGATACCGGGAATTCTTAGTACTGAAAATCTGATTTGTGGTTGCCTCTTTTGGGGACAGAATGAAATCTGGTAAAAACTCTGACTTTGCTGCAGTGTTAGTGGTTGACTTCTGGTGAAACTGTGCTCACTAGTGAGAGCTGTGTTGTTCGCAGGCCAAAAATGTGTGCCTTGTGATACTCTGAATGACAGCAGACTCTCAGCATTTAAATTTAGTGTGTAGACCATGATATAGACACATTTGTTGTTCTCTTCCAGTCTTGTGCAGCAGTGCTGTGTTAGATTGGCCAGCTCTAAGTCCCATCACCCAAGAAATCTGGCTGTGCATTTTTACTGTATATGTCCCTCTGCATGCAGAGCTCTGGAACCTGCTGCAGTGTTTCTCAGCTACAGGAGTGCTTGGTTCAGTGTGTTCTGTAGGAGAGGGTAATTTGGGGCTTGTTTTAGGGTCTCCATTCAGCACTGAAAGCAAAACAAAATGTCTCATTTAGGAAAATCAATGCTGCACTTATTTTCTCCAGAAGGCCTCCATGTCCTCTAGCCCTGTGCACTGGAGATGAGCAGCCTGTCAAGAATGATCTGGTGAACTCTGTTCCCTTTCCCCTAGATCAAAGTGTTCATTTCCCATCTCTAGGTGAGTTTGGAGTTCCAGGAGGGAAGGGAGAAACACTTCTGCTCTTATGGGTACTGACAAGCACTACCTTGCACTCTCTTAGGTCTCCTGCTGAGTTGCAGCTTGATGATTACCGTGAGTTGCTCGGGAATTTTGACTGGAGCACAATAGTAGGCCTTGCATACAATTTTAGAGAGTAGGAGTTGTGATTTGGCAGCTGCTTCGTTTCTGACATATATGTAAATCTGTTCTGTGTGACAATCAAAAATCTGCCTTCCTTCCCCTGCTGTCATGTGTGCCATGGGCTCTTCGCAGTGCTGCACGTGGCACCTGACAGGAAGGGGGAAGTAAAATATACATCAGAAGGGATAAATGTGTATTTTTATTTATGTAATTATTTTAAGGAAAATAAGGTCAGAGTGAGAAAAATCTGCTTGTGATAATGAAGGGGTAATATTGATACTTTAAGAGCTTTTGGAGAAGCATGTCTGATCTGTTTGTTAAAAGAATGTAAGTAGAAAAAACGTGCACAAGCTGAGGTCACTTCATTGACAGTGTTTTCTCCTGCCTGCGTGGCATTATTTGACGTTTAGGGGTTCCTCTCTGGAGACCCAAATGAATTTTTCCATGATGAACTATATTCAGAGCTCTGATAAACTGGTGGGTGCCCAGCTGTTGGAACCCTGGATTCCGAGAATTTTCATCTCTCAGTGCTGAGAAGCACTGATCCTCAGAAGCACACTGCATTTGACCTGAGGCCTTGGAAAAGGCTGCCAGAGTTATGTGATAACACCAAGATTGTTAGTGTGTAATTAATAAAAGTGTGTCAGATCACTGGGTGAAGATACAGAATTGTAGATCTTGGGATATAGTAATATATATACAGGTAAGAAGATGGAGGGATTAGGGTGGTGGTCAATACTTCTTCTTTCCTCCTCCTCCTTCACAAGTTTGAGCAAGTTGGTGACTGGACAGAAAAGTCTGCAATGCAGAGACCAGGTCGTTAGGTTCTTGGGTTATAAGTAAAAATCAATTTGTTGGCATTATATAATTGGGTGTCTTGGCCTTCAAAAGGCCTTGGAAGAAGGAGTTTGCAGCCATTTTTCCACCTTTTTAGCTTAGGAGCAGAACCTGTGTAGCCGTACCATAGATAAGGAACAATAAACACCTAAGCCACAAAGAAGAATCTGTGTCTCTCGCGTTTTAATCCAAGCTGCGAGTAAAACACCAAGATAAAAGCGAAATAAAAAAAAAAATAAACAAGTGGCGCCCAGTGTGGGGCACAGTGTACCCTGTTTAGGACTGTTAATTGTCCCCTGTGAGAATCGTGCTCCCCTTGCCCCACTGTGGCCTTGGCAGAGCAGGGGTCAGTGTGTAAATGACAGAAATCTGCCATCACTCGATGACAGCGATGCAGCAGCTCAGTGTAAAACACTTGCTGCCTCGGCGTGGGGACAGATGTTTCATTTATTGCATCTTGCACTGCTCATTATTCGAAGTTTGCTTCTCTGTTTGAGATGGTTTCGTTCCTGTGTGTGTTCTCACTGCTGAATTTGTAGGGTGAGACTTCTTTCCTGTCAGGGCTGTGTGTCGTGGTGTCAGTAAAATGGGAGCAGGAACAGAAGGCTGTCGCTCACGTTCTGTAGTTTGAAAACTTTTGGGTGGACTGCTTTAAGGTAGCATTTCTAATTCTAAAATGTATGATTTATTCATAAAAGGCTTCCAGTGTACAATACGAATTCCCTTAAGAAATGAACTGTATGTTCATCTAACAGCATATATAGACTTATTTTAAATTCAGCTGCTGCTGTGGTTTGAGGAAGAAAAACTTGTTTTGAATTTATTATTATTATTTTTTGAAGTAAGATCAGAAAGAGAAGCCTATTCTCAGGTAAAGTAGATGCTGGCAGTTTTGTATTACTCAAAGCAATGAAAGTCTGTGTAGGAATGAGAATGCCCAGTTTTGAACTGGGTGGTGACATTGAGTCGAAGGTCTTAAACAAAGACTGAATGGCTGTCCTTCCAAATGGCTTGTAAGAGAACCAAAAATAAGATTATTTGTTTATTGTCATAATTTCCTTTGGCAGTGTGAGCATGTGCCCAGAACAGTTAGCGATGATAACTAATTAAAGGGTCAGGCTTCAGAAGACTTGGCCAGAAAATAGCTTTTTCTGCTGACTGTATTTTTTGGAGTTTTGTGTCTGGACCAATAACATTTCAAGTCACTCTACATAAGAGTGAAAATCCTAAGAATTCTTCCAGCCTCTGAGAGGCATTGATTTGGGGATTAAATACTGCCATATTATGAAAATAATGGGTCTCAGTAATTTAATAATTTGAAAACAGCACTAATCAGGGGTATCTCTACTCCAGCAGTATAATTCTCATGCAATAGTGAGCAATTTTAGGAAGGTATTTTCCATTGCTGCAGAAGATGGAGCAAGTGGATTGGATTTGGGGCTGGATGAAATTACTCAGTTTAGTACTAATATATGTAGTTTATGTGTTCAGTTTGGACCAGCGTTATTATTTCTGATTCCTACAAGATAAATCCTCTTGTTTTAAAGCAAAAACAAAAAAACCCCAAAAGTTAAGGCTGCAAGTTTCTGGAATTGTGTCTTGTCCAAACGTAAAAGTTAGGATAGATGAAAATAGCAAATCCCCTTGTTGAAGTGTCAACATGTGCTTAAAGCACAGTCTTCCATGTAATGACTTAACTCTAATTATTGATCTGTTTCTTGCTGCATCTATCTCTGAACTGAGCTCCAAGGACTGAAGGTCAACTTCTGTGTAAACCTAACGCAAAAATATGTTTACTTTTTAAACTTTGGATGTACCCAAACTGTTCAAACAAGAAAAGCTATTTGCTACTTTGTTTCATACTTCATATTTACTTGGCTTTTTAATTTTCATTGCCAGTTTGCTTGCATAGTTAAGTAGAAGGAAAACTGAGGAGATCACAAGTGAGTCACTGTTTCTATCCAGAGAAGATGAAATGCAGTTGTCTTTGAAACTGGTGCCTTGATGCCATCTTTGTGGGGTTTTGTTCATTTAGTTTTTTCATTTATTTTATTTGTGTGGAGCAAGTACAATTTGTGTGAAACAGTTTAGCTGGGAATTGAGAGAATTCCTTACACAGGAAGGCTGTTTTAGTGCGAGTAGAAAATGAATCAAGCTTGTTATTTGCAGCAATACCAAAAGATGTTCAGTTAGCACTAAGAGGGGAAAGAGAAGTATTTTTTTGTCCCAGCGGCATCGTGCAGGGTTCCACTGCTCAGTGTTCTGAGACTAATTAATCAGTAAGGGTGTCTAATTAAAAAGATGACTGTTCACCAGCTGCCACAGCAGGCTGGTTAATGGACTGAAACATTAGAGCATTTTAGTAGGAAATATTTGTGTTCAGAATGCTGCAACTGTTTGTCCTGATTGAAAATGGGGGAGTTTAGGCCTCCGTAGCAAGAAATAGATTTTTTTTTTTTTCATCTTTATTTTGTCTCTTTACTAATTAGGAANTGTTCTGAGACTAATTAATCAGTAAGGGTGTCTAATTAAAAAGATGACTGTTCACCAGCTGCCACAGCAGGCTGGTTAATGGACTGAAACATTAGAGCATTTTAGTAGGAAATATTTGTGTTCAGAATGCTGCAACTGTTTGTCCTGATTGAAAATGGGGGAGTTTAGGCCTCCGTAGCAAGAAATAGATTTTTTTTTTTTTCATCTTTATTTTGTCTCTTTACTAAATAGGAGTTGTCTCCCTTGACTTTTAAGAGAAATAGATTGCAAGGATGGCATAGCAGTGTGCTAAGCAATTATAAAAGATCCTATTACATAAGGATCAATGACCATTATAATAAAAATGCGATTTTCTTTTTCAGTTGACTAAAAAGAGAAAGAGCTAATACCTGCTATTTTGCTTTTTGAATGAGGTACTTGGGTAGTAGGCAAAATAATTCTGGAGGAACTGGTCGCTTTTTCCGAGCTTCCTGTTTCTTTTAAATTCAGTATGTATAGGCAGTTTCTTAGGTTTTACTTTTCCCTGCATTTTCTTTAAGGGTAAGGATAGGATGACTGTTACTTAACTCTTCTCTTAAACTGAGGTCGTTCATTTCAAGTTAAGTAGATTCTTGATATTTTTATAATGTGATGTGGTTTGTAGAGACAAATCAGCTCCTGCTGGTTGGAGTGATGGGAAGCCTCATTTTTGCTGTAAGCTGATCTGTTGGTGCTGACAGTTACAGTCACCTACTTTGAATTATTTTAGTGGTGCTGCAGTTCTGTGGGACAATAAAGTACGTATGAACTGAAAATACTTCCCAGAGATCAGTGAAAAATTGTTGTCCCTGAAGAGTAGAAGTTGATACAATTTTAATTCTTTCAATAGCTTCATTTAAATTCAGACTTCAGATAAAAGGTTTAGTTTGTGATAAATGTACCGTGGTACCTAGTCCCATAGCAAATGTTAATATTACTCTTACAAACTCAGGAATAAAATGTCCCTAAGGTGAATTTAATTTGCCAAGTTTTGATTCATTTAGCACTCATCTGGAGAAAGCCTTTCAATTTTGTGTGCACAGAAGGGAAAATCTTATGCTCGCTCTCGATCTTCAAAGGAATTCATCGGTTTAATGACAGGTCCCTTCAGGAAATAAAGAAGGAGCATCAATTAGTAATTTTTATTTTTATGTTATCTAAATGTTGATGTTTATGTATGATACTTGAGGTGGAAAATATCGCCAGTAGTATTTTATTTTCAGGGCCTGCAAAAAATTATAAAATGTTCTGCTGCATTAAGAATTATTCTGCAGTTCCTTTTCCATACATAACCACATACAAGAACACTAAAATGACACTCACAGTACAAGTCCTGGCTCTTAAGGTGATATATGACCTCTTTGCCCTAAAAGTCACGTAAATGGACCCATTTATAATGCAGGGTGGAGTATAAATGAGATTTGCATGTGCCCTCTCGGAGTCTGTGCTCTGTTTTGTCTGGGTGGATTTTACATCCACTGTCTGCAAACCAGGGGAGCAGAGTTGCCCATCATTTCAAACAGTGATAAAACCAAGGGTGTATCCGTATTATGACCTGAATAGGTTTAAATGGTGGTTACTGCAAGAACTGATATTGCAACAGATAGTGTCATAAGCTCCGGATATATGAATATTGATGCAGATAACAAGTGGTTTTTAAGTAGGATGGAGTTGGGATGTGTCACTGCCTCGCTGTTCCCTTAAAGTGTGGTAAGAGCTGCTAGTTCTTGGCACCTCCGAGCTCATTTGAAAAATCCCTGATACTCCTGCCTAGATAAAACATGAATAGGTATCCCAGTGGAATGTGAACGTTGGTTAGTAGATGTTCAGTTTGCCTGTAGCAGTGCTGATGCTGATGCTGGTGCTGATGCTGAAGGAGCAGCTGTAGTAAAGAGACGTTTGAAACGATGGCATTCCACACCCCTGAGGAAAACTGGATCGTTTTAGGAGTTCTGGGCAGGGTGTGTTGTCTCTGTGGAATTCTGTGTGTCTCATCTTCCCTGCCAGCTCACCTGAAGTGGTTGTGTCGGTGTCCACTGCAAGAGCTGTGGTTGCTGAGGGGTAATTGTGTTTGAAGCAATCAATTAGCTCTTGGTATCCCTCTTGGCTCTCAAATTCGCTTCTTCCCAGCCGGCCTCTGCTTTCAAGTAAAGCTTGCATAACTGGCATTCAGGAGGCTGCAGCACTCCAGAGCTGGAGTTTTAGGAATCTTAAATACCTTTATTGAAGAGAGCAAGCCACCTTTTCCTGACTGTTAGTTGCTGGTTTCAGTGTGTTAATGTTTGATGCAGTACAAATTAAACAGCGCTCTAAATGCTGAGAGATGAACGCTGAGAATCCAAACATTTGGTGTTTGAAGTCTCTTAAAATGCCTTTGTTAGCACTAATACTGGTGGCCAGCACTTTATTAAAGCATAATTTTTAATTATGCAAAAAAGCAAAATTAAGCAAAAAAGCGGTTTTACCATAGCTGTGGACAGCAGTTCAGAACAGTGGAAATAGGAGCAAACCCAGCAAGGCTTGAGCTGCGTGTGTAGAATATGAAAACATACAGAAGTGATGAATACATCACTTAAATCCAAACTGGAATTTGATACAGGAGTGAATTCTGAATCTTTTGCTACCTTACTTTAGGTACGACTTCTTCATGATGAAACCCCAAATGACAGGGTTATTTGTGCGTTCTACAGGATGTTCTTCTAAGGGCCTGAGCTAGCATTAAGGTAGATTTTGTTACAATCACTTCAAAAGAGATGAGAAATAGATATTCTTTACGGTCTGTATCCATTAGGAGTTTTTTCCCTTTGCAGTGATGAGTATGGTCACAGAAATTGAGAGTCATGGCTACCACCAGCAAGCAGATTTGCAGCTGCTGAGGTAAACTAACCAGAAGGAGATTGATTGCAGTCTGCTGCTGCATATACTCCTTCTAACAATCTTTTATGTAGGTTTGTGTGGACACACACAAATATTTTGGCAGCTGGGATTTTTTTTTTCCCTTGTTGAGAGTTTTCATCAGTTGTTTCTTAAACTGACAACCGAATATGGATGATATGGAGCTTCACATCTTTTAGTCATATCCTGCATATGACAAAGCTGTCTTCAGATGGCTGGTTTGTCTTCAAAGCAATCCAGTTTCAAAATACAGCCTTTTTTTTGTCTCGGTAGTACAAGATAGAGCCTGGATTAAAACTGAATCGTCGTTAATGGGGATTGCAGCTTCAGACAGCGTGCTTGCCAAAAGAGATTTCTTTCACTGCACGTTCCATCTCTATTTTATACCCTTACCTAGCATTTGCAGGGCTAGTAACAGTAATTGTGGAGTTTTATTTAGAAAATTTCCTTCCCCCCATTTCTCTCAGAGAGAGTCACTCTTCAGGTGTGGTGTGAGGGTGAGATGGGAGCAAGCACTGGGGCTGGGCAGGATGGGCAGGTCAGGCAGCCTTGGGTAGCTTAATGTAAATTGCAGTCTAATTATACTTTTGGTACCTGTATGGCAGAGGAATTGGAGGGACCTTTTGGAACCATGACCCCTTTCTTTCATGAGTTTGTAGATGTAATTCCAGAAAGCTCTTCTGGTCTTTGTTGTTGCTTGCCTAGGATTTCCTTTGCCTTTCTGTGAAGACTCTCCAGTTCTTCTTCAATGGGAATTTGAAAATATATTAACACACATTAGGGATAAAATATACCTGCAAATGCTAGAATGAATATTCTTTGGTGATGCTGTTGCCTTCTCCAGCCACCTAGAAACAGAGACTAGACAGGAGTAAGGGAATAAAGGCAGGGATTTATTTGAA